>JAMRYI010000220.1:0-223641 GCA_029231635.1 Ditylenchus weischeri | reverse complement strand
TCTCCTTTTTTTCTTAGGTGTTCTTCAAGGTGATTCGATATTTCCGGTTTATCGTATTCTGCTATATTTTGTTTCACTTCTTTTTGAGGAGTTCGGCGATGAGTATTCAGCAATGAGCTATTGGTCATCACGTTTTGCTCTTTCTTATAGACGGTTAGTAATTTTTGCACACAGGTTCATACTTCTCCGCCACATTTTTTCAGGTGTTCTATAGTGTTCAGCAGCATTCATGACATAAGGGCGAAGCTAAACTTCAAATAAAATCAGTGAAATTCATACTTTTTTCGTGTTCGTTCTGTTTTATCTTTATATCAGTGTATCGTGAATAAATATGTCCGTTCAGCTTGATGTGTCTTAGTTCGTTTGAGTTCGTCAACATTATTTTGCACCTGTTTTTTCATTTATGTGACCACGTCTCATATTTTGCTTTTACATGACATTAAAAACCTTTTTTGCTTCAGAAAGTTTAACAATGTTTGATTTTGAGAAGTTCGCCCCATTTTATGACAAGGATGGACACCTCAGTGAGTGATCGTTTTTTAATAGGCACATTTAGAAACAGTGTTTTAGTCGGCTATTTTCCGAAAACCACAGTGAAGCCAATTGAGAAAATGGAGTCTCCGGGTGGGCACATAGTCGAAGTGAAGAAACCGGATATTTTGAACAAATCTACAAAAAAGGTGCCTCTGGAAAAACATCGTAGTTCTTCGACAACTTCAAGTAAAAGCAGCAGCAAGGATAAAAAGACAAAGCATCACAAGGCGACAAAGCTGAAGAAGTCATCTCCACCGAGGATTTATGACATGGTATGTTGCAATTTTGGAAACTTCAAAGACACAACTTTTCTTGCTCAGGATATCGTAGCTGTAATTCGACTTCTCGATGAAGCTTCCAACGCCATCCGTAAAGCGCGTGATGCAGTTAAGAAACTTAACAGGCGCCTTCGATAGATCACATTTTGTTTTGTTATTGTACAGTTTGTTGGAAATGGATGTCGTTTAATAAAGCTTTAGTTGTTCCAAACGTTGACATAGCATCCTTTTACATTTTTTCAAAAGTATTGAATTTAATTCCCAGCATACATTGAGCTGATTTATATTATAAAGGATTCTGACAAAAATTTGAGCTTTGGTACAAAGCTCTCTAGACACAGTCCAACGCGCTGTAGCGCGTTCTATGATGAATAATTATATTTTTTATTCCCAACAATTTGATCATGGCCTTCTCACTGGGCCCCTTCCAACCGGGCTCCCATTTATTTATTCACTTTATTCTTCCTCACTGGGCCCCTAGTACTATATTTAAAATAACTAAAGAATTTATTGAACTTTTTCAAAAGTTCAACTTTCAAAATTTTAATTTCAATTCAATTACAACTAAAAAATGATTCACTAGATTAAGTAGAAAAACCTGTCCAAGAAAAATATTCCTCTGACTCTCTAACTCAATTTCGAAATTTTTTTAATATTTAAAAAATTTTTTTTTATTTTGAAATTAGTTGTTGAAACATGACTTATTTGAATTTGCAGAAAAAACTGTCCGAGAAAAAGTTTTCTCTGACTCTCTAACTCAATTTTGAATTTTTTTAATTTTTCAAAAGTTTTTTTCAATTTGTTGTTGAATTTGTTGTTAAAACATTTGTTGTTAAAACATGACTTACTAGATTAAGCAGAAAAAATTGTCCAGGAAAAAGTTTTTTCTGACTCTCTAACTCAATTTTGAATTTTTTTAATTTTTCAAAAATTTTTTTTTTATTTTGAAATTAGTTGTTGAAACATGACTTACTAGATTGAGCAGGAAAAACTGTCCAAGAAAAAGTTTTCTGTGACTCTCTAGCTCAATTTCGAAATTTTTTGAATATTTTCAAAATTTTTTAATTTGAAATTTGTTGTTAAAACATGATTTACTAGATTAAGCAAAAAAATTGTCCAAGAAAAAGTTTTCTCTGACTCTCTAACTCAATTTCAAATTTTACTCAAACCAAGGGCTGAAGCGAAACAAGGGCTGAAAACCAAGGGCTGAAAAAAAGGAACAAAAGAGAAAAGACACCTAAAATAGTTTTCAAATTTTACCCAAAACACAAGAGAGGAGACAGTACTACTAATGTTAGGGTATCCTTATTAAGAAAAGCAAAAATGGTCCGTAAGCAACTTCTTGAAGTGAAAGAGGTCATCGATTTTTATCGATTTTGCTAAATTTGGGGTGAAAATTACGCAAAAAAACGACAGAGGTACCAAAAAGAAGGATAGGGCCAAAATTTCTATAGAAATCTTAAAACATGATTTTGAAAACAAAAAAGGGAAATGGTTGTATGCTGCAGTAGAGGCTGTTCAGGTGTATATTTTTGCAGGGGATGAATTCAATATTCTTGGACGTAATGTGCTGTGTTCTGGAACTGAGAAACTAGGCAAAGAACTTAGCGGAATGCTTACTCACACACATTTCGAACTTGAATAATTTTTGGTTGTGAACTTCCAGAGAATGGTTGTGGCACGCACTTGCACCCGGGCAAGACCCTGCCATAGCATAATTGTTACATATTAGGATGTTTGAAACTTTAAAACTATAATTCATAAAAAAAAACTAATATTTACTTAATAACAATGTTCGTGGAATGAAAAATTTACGCCTGAAAATAAGTTGTTACTGTTATCGCAGCTTTGATTAGAATAAAAATACTATAATTAACCATCATCGTGTAAAGTGATTTTTGTTGAGCCTATGCAAAACTGGGTCAATTTGACCCAGTAGCTGTATTCAACAGTATTCGTATGAAACATTTACAACATATTATCAGCATGTTGTAGTTCAAGTGCTACAAAACCCATTTTACAGAATGACTTTTGAATGTAAGAGTGTTAAGATATGACCTTTTGAAAAAAAAAGAAATTTTCTTAAAAAATGGAAAAACCAGGTTTTTCGTCATTTTTCTTCAAAAGTCTACGTATGGACACTCTCAAATTCAAAGAATATTCTGTAAAATGGGTTTTGTAGCACTTGAACTGAGCTACAGCATAAACCCAACAAATTGTTCAAACTTGATACACTCAATCAAACTTTTGAACTGTCAAATTGGTGCAAATGCATGTAAACCTCTTAAAATAACCCACATGTGTTTGGAGCTAAATCCTGACGTTTCTGAAACATGATTCAAAAAAGTTTTACATATTACTAATAAGAAAACTAATAGGGCTACTCCTTTATTAAATTCAAAAAATGGTCGACAAAAAGTTATGGTCATTTTAAAGTTATGGTTATCAAGGTTGTGTAAATTCATTGCAGACGACCTTAAAGATACCATTTTTACGTGATTTGTAATCATTTTGTGTCTAGCTCAAATAACCATAAATAATTATGAATCACTGACGATGCATATGACGATGCATATAAACATATATTCTATTACATAGAGTTACTAGGTCCCAGTTTTGCATAGGCTCACTTGATCCGAACATACATTATAAAAATTCGGTGTAGATCAAATTGATTCAAATTCATCATATCACAGAGCAAGAAAATCTGAACCTATAAATGGGAGATGAGCTTTAGGCAATTGTATAAAAATAAAGACATGAGCATTTAAAGTTTCACCGGGTCAAATTGACCCAGTTTAGCAGGATGAGGTTAAAATAATTATTACAAAAATTAAAAAAAAATTGCAAACTAGGGAGTCACACGGTATCTGATACCAGGTATCAGGTTTCCCAGTTCTTTTTTTATTTGACTATTGGGTCTAGTAATTTGACAAATATCCAGCATCTCGCTGATCAAACGATCAGTGTCCCATTGCATAAAAGCAACGGTCTGAAATAAAAACCTATTTTCGAATCGATTTTTAAACCCGAAATCCAACCGATTTTCGAACCGATTTTTCAAAAAGCAGTTTGATTTTTGGTTAAAAAATGGCTATATGCAATTGGGCTGAGATGCATCCTTATTTTGACCACAAAGTTCACTACAGTCGAAGCTCGATTTAGCGATCACCCTAGGGACCGGCCTGTAGTGACCGTTAAATTGAGTTGATCGTTAAATGGAGTGATTGTTAAACCGAATGCTGTTCACCCTACACTACTATACTACTATAGGCGATTTGGCGCTTGTTGGGTCGGCACCCCTACCCTAAATTTCTAGTTTCCCGTCTGTCTGGTTCACCAAGAGTATCAACATCTGACAGTCAATCATTCAGAGAATTTCGTCGATCCGGTAACAGGTGCTCATACACAAGCAATTGAGTCAGTCTGGCAGAAATATAAGGTTCGACATAAGAATGAATTCGGAACAGCCAAAACTCTGTTTTTGTCATACGTGTCTGATTTTGTGTGGAGAACAAAATTCAATGGTCCAGACATATTTTTTTCACTTGTGGTGTCAAATATCAGTATTCCCCTATAAAATTTAGGGGGTGGCCCCAACCCAACAAGTGCCGGCGATTTTCACCAGCTAGTCGCCAAGGTAATCAAACATCTAGTTAATGGAAGGATCGTTAGTCGTGTTGGATAACTTTTATAGCTTGGCTAGCCTCTAAAGCAAAAACAGCTGGCTCTTCCGTTCCCACCGCATCGGTGTTGCTTTCTTTGTTGACACTTCGACTTGCCTTGTATTCTCTAATCTTGCGGTTTACAACGTTCCACAGCCAATCTTTATATAGTATTTGCATAGTCAATATAAAAATAAAAAGTCGACAAAGTTTGAGAGTCAAAAATTTTAGAAACGAAAATTTGAAAAAATAATAAAAATTTAATAAACTTTGGTTTTTACAATAAATCTTGTTGAGATCTAAAGAAATTGGACATTTTTTGCTGATCGTTAAATCGAGAGCTTTGCACGATGAAGGCCAATCTCAGGTGATAGTTAAATCGAGCTAAATCGCTAAATCGAGCTTCTACTGTATTACACAGTGCCTTTTTAATTATATTATTTATATCGTTGCTCCAAGTAAAACCCACTACGTAGTTTTCTCAGCTACAGCACGGGAATCTTACTAATGAAGTTAGGAGTGAAACTCGTTTGAATGGACAACATTGTCAAGGAGGCTTTAATTTTCTAGCAGATCCAGCATCTTAACGAAGTTTTAAAGGATGAAATTTAGCTTGTTTCAATATCTTTGGTTTTTTCCTCCATGCTTAAGAACCAGCGGAGACTTTCAGGAGGTATCACTTGGAAAAGCTCGATCACATCAACTGTTTTTTCTGTCGTTTTCGTGTATTAAAGAAAAAAACATAAACAAAAAGGCAAAAAATAATAAAACTAGATCTTGTTTTTAGGTTTTTTTTTAAATAACCCATGTCTTTTACCGATTTCTAAAAAAATGACCGGTTAATGTGTGTTTATTTAGCAAAAAACACAATCATAAACCAACTCTATCTTTTATTTTCAAAAACATTCACATGCGAAAATGTGTGAATGTTTTATTGCATGACTTATCTTTAAAAATATTGACATTTGCGGATTATATGGTCTGTAATATTTAATTTACATATTTTTCTGCAAACATCACGAATATGGGCAGACAATAATAATGACAATCTTCTAACAACACAATGTGCAGTACAAAAGTTTATGCTCCACCTTACATGATCCATATAAATTCTTGGTTATTGGTACAAGAACTTGAAATTTTGGTCGCTATTGAAACCATAATTTAACATATTTTTTCCTGAACCTTTTTTTCATTTAAGTTGCAGACATACTCTTGCGTAACACAAAATTTCAAACGTTTCCGGACAAACATTATTTTTAATTTTCAGACATCTTGTACCTACAAGCCTTTGTCTATAACTAGACCAAAAATTATCTAAGATCCTTTTTTATCTATAAAGAATTTTTTTATCTGTTTTAAGCGATTGATTTTTAAAATGATCCAGCTTAAATACTCTAAACCCAGATGGTTATGCTTGCATTAGTTTTCTATTTAAATTATCGTCAAAAATAACTCGAAGGCGCTTAGCATGGTTCTGTTTTTCAATTTTTATGTAAATAGTTCTGTTTTTTACCTTAAGGCGCAAAGTGCGTGGATCTAAGAAAGAAGCATCTCATTATGTTTGGTCGTATTGTATACTTGTTCCAAATAAAAATATATTATCAAATCGTCGTTTTATAGCTATATCTGAGGCTATTTTCAAGGGCTAATTATATGATAACAAAAATCATAAAAAGCACAGAGAAAATAGGGCGCCAGGCGCCGGCACCGGTCCACACAAATTTGTAAAAAGGCGCCGAGCGCCGGAGTGGGCCCCCCGTCCAAGTATGGTTGTGACTCGACCCGCTGTTACGGGGTCTGCTTTTGCTGATTTAAAAAAAATCAACTACAGGTATTTTATAACAAAAATGTTTGCTAGATTCTAGCAGTCCTTTTTAGTACAAGGTGTCCGCAAATAAAAATTGAAAGTGTTCCAATGGAAATGTTTGACAGTTTTTTCGTGACTTGTGTTATTCAAGAGTATGCCTGCAGATTTTCTAAATTCCTAAAGTTTTAGTTTTTATCTTTTTTTGACTGTGTTGAATCCAACCAGCCTAACGAAAATGTCGTTGTCAACACAGGAGTTGATAATTGGATTTTTGCAGAGCTTAATATCTGCTATATTCTTCGGCTCATGTTATGTGATGATAAAGAAGAGAAATCCTGGCGATGGTCCTGTTTTTCTCGCTTAAATTTTTTTATAAAATCTTAACTTAGCAAGTTGTTTTTAAGGAGTGTTTGTTCAATGGGTTATGTCTACTGGCATACTTTGCGCCGGTTTCTGTATTTATCCTTTTCAAGGCTTTCCCAAATTTCATCCAGTAGCATCTATTGGAGGTGCTCTATGGTCTATTGGTAAACTTAAAAAATTGGAAAAAAACTTGGGGCTCTATATGTGTTCGCACCCCTCTTAAAGAAATCTTTCCTTAGTTACAACCCCCTATTGTTTTTTTCCATTTCCATTCTTTCGTTTAAAAGTCTCAAAAAGATTCATTCAACTTATTTTTGAAGCTTCGAGGAACATTTTAAGCTTGTCCTAACATATGGCAGCCTGCTCTTGCCTGAGTTTAAACATAAATAAATTTATATATTTCTACCATTTAGGAAAAAAATCAGCTTGGGGGACCAAGGCAAAATATTTTTTACCATTTTTATACCAAAACAATTTTTTCGAAATTTTTTGAGGCTTTTTTAACAAAAGTTTTGCAAAAAAAACAACAGGGTGACCAAGGCAAGTTTTTCGGGAGAGGTATGAACTCATATGGAGCCAAACTTGTTAAAACCAATGTTTTTCAGGAAATGCTCTGATTATCCCAGTTATCCATGAGCTTGGCATGGGACCTGCCTTTCTTTTGCCTGATACTCTCAATTGCATACTGAACTTTTCAATTGGTTACTGGGGTTTGTTCTTCACACTCCCTCGACCACCCCACACTCCTTGGCTTGCATTTGTCGGACTTTTGTTTATTTTAATGGGGTAACTTTTATTTTTAATGTTCAAAACAGCATGCAAACCACTTGATTTAAGTGGAGCTGCCATATCCCAGGTCAAGACCAAGAAACAAGCCATTCCAGCAATAGCCCACCCCACAGCTGTTGCAATCATGGAAGATGAATTGATAGAAGCTCCGGCTTTGCCACAGAAAAAACTGTCCAATAGCAAACAAGCATTCTCATTCATGAGAAGAATGCTGCAAAAGCTTCGCAGACCTTTGTAAGTTTTTGACTAATGAAGCGAAGAGTGTATTGGCTAAATTTGCGAGACGTGTCATAATCAATAGACGGGATTAAAGGGATTCTAATAGTTTTTTTTGCTAAAATGTGAAGCAAACTATTTTTAAGTAGCTGTTTTGCACTTAAATGCTTGTTAAAGGGACCATAGCATGTCTAAAATTTGAATTGGCGGGGACAATTCTCTTTCGTCTCTCACTCCACTCTTTTGAGTCGCTCGATATAACTAAAAAGAGTAGAGTACGAGACAAAAGAGAACTGCTCTCTATCTATTCCAATTTTGGACATGCCGCTAACATCCTATAAAGTTGTTTTTGCTTTAATAAGCTAGACAAGTGCTTCATGTGGATGTGTAATTTACTAAGAGTTTAATTTATCAAAAAAAAAATTAGATGAAAAAAAATTGCGTAGAATAAGTATGTCTCACATTTCAACAATGAAAACATTCAAAAAAAAAACGCTTTGGTGCCCCTTGTTATTTTTGAAAAGTTTCCAGACCTGTCCAGGGGCCATCCTGCGATGTGTTTTTTAAATTCCCGGCCTGGACTGAATTTGTCCGGGTCGGGCCTGGATTTTTAAACTGTTTTCGGGCAGAGCCGGAAAAGACGATTAAATACAATTAAATTTAAAATTCTGACATTTTTCAAAATCTATTTCTCTAAAACTACTCTTTCCGTTGTTTTATTTGCACCTTCTTAATCAACACAATTGCGAATTTTTTCGAGTTTTCAAGATGGACGCTAACCTATACCGAGAAAACCAATCAATGAGGTTGAAAATAGTTTTTTAAGGTTTCTAAGGAAATTTAGAGCCCAGGCCAATCGAGCTGAGCCCAAATTTTAATTTTTTTCTTCGGACCAGGTCAAACGTTAAAAATCTAGGACGTAGACAGGACAGGACATTTTGCAAAAATAATTAAAATTCGCAAAATTCTTTGTGTTACTACACTTTTACAAAGTAGTATTTGAGATTTGTGGCATTGGCAGTGTTTGTTGGCTTTTTCTATGCTCTTTGTGGAACGGTGGTCATAGCAGTTCAAGACAGGCCAGAGATTTTTGGCTACGGTGATTCTGATCGCCTGGCTTTATCATTTTCATATTTTTCGGGTTGTTTTTTAATGTCGACAGTCATATTTATTGGATATGCTATCTGCAGGTTTTAATTTTTTTTTAAAAAAGTTGTCGGATGATTGAAAATATTATTGCAGGAAAAACCAGCCATACATAAATGCAGGCATATTCCTACCTTCCTTTGCAGGAGGCGTACTTTGGGCAGGAGGAATGATTTTTTGGTTTTTGTCAGCTGCTAAATTGTCCCAATCTATTACGGGACCTATAATTGCAATGATTGTGGGGGTTACAGCCGCATTTTGGAGTGTTTTCTATTTTAAAGAGATTGAAGTGAGCTTTTTTGATTAAGAAAATCAAGCTCAAAAAATTTAAAATTTATTTTAGTCCGGAAAGAGTATGTATATGTTAGGACTCTCTTTGGTGTTTGCAACTGTTGGCTCTTTGTCTATGGCCCTATCTAAGTATGGATTTTAGAAAGGATAATATTATTTGAAGATAATAATATGTGTAATTGTTGTTATTTTGTATAATTACCATGCTTGTTTTAACTGTTCTTGCTTTGTATACATTAGCTATTGTAAAAATTATTTTTATTTACTATACATAAATGAATCTAATAAATAGCTGAAAATCGTGATTGTGTAGCTACAAAGAAGTTTGCCTCAAAAACTAATTACAGAATTGTAATGTAAATTTACAACTTTACTGCAGAAGACTGTAGCTGCTTTATTTCCAAAGCAGATGTCCCATTTTTATGCAAGAGCAGACATTTTGTTTTGGATAAAATACAGATTCTATGACATGCTCGAAATCATGAATTTACGGTACTATTCTACCTGGCACCCCCCTCCTCCCTAAAGTCAATTTTTTTTGGTAATATTTTTAGTTTTTTCGCTTTTTTAGGCTATTTATTTTATTTTGTCTTTTTTGTCATTTTAGTATGATATTTTAGTAAATATTTGACCCCCTAGCGTCCCAGTAATGTCGATCTTTGTCTCACCCTCGGTGAATCTCAACTCTATGTTTTGTCGGGAGGTAAAGTAAAGACAAATATACAAATATAGGAAATAGGGAACGACCTCAGTAGTACTGGGGCCAAGTTTTTACCGATCAACGGATGCCGCCTTTATGCCCCATACCTATGCGGCACTTTCAAAGACAAGCCCATAGGTATAGGAGGGTGTTAAGCTCCGCCCCTTTTTAAGTCTATACCTATGGGACACTATTAAACAGCTGCTACCTATTTCGAAATATCATTGCGAAATATAGGTCAAGAACAGCTGTTACCTATTTCGCAATATACTTTCGAAATACACAAGTCAACCATAACAGCTGTTAGTTATTTCGCAATAATGGCAGGAAAAGAAAGTGACCTAGGTCAAACAGCCAGCACTGCCTGACACCAGAGATATGACCCTTTTTGACCCATACCTATGAGGCACTATTTCGAAATATAGGTAAACAGCAGCTGTTACCTATTTCGAAACATTATTTCATACCTATGAGGCCTATAGGTCAAGAACAACTGTTTATTATTTCGCACTGCAGTAAATCATAGCGGTACAGTCAAACTTCCCTAACACGTACCCCCTGGGGAGCGGGCTCAGGTGTACGTGTTAGGGAAGGTACGTGTTATAGAGGGTATGTGTATAGACATTTTTTGGTAAGGTAAATCAATCCAAATCAAAAAAATGTGTACGTGTTAGGGAAGTGTACGTGTTATAGGGGGGTACGTGTTAAAGAAGTTTGACTGTATAAGGACAATGCCGACAATAAACAAAGGATTAGTTTGGTGAACTATTATAGGAGAGGTCACTTTTTCTTACAGTATGTTTTGCTCAATGGTCGTAGACGGTGCGTTCAAGACACCAATGCGGAATTTCAAGTACTGAGAGAAGGCGAGGAATTTCCTCATGAAATCATTGTTTTTTCATCTCTTATCTCTTCAACTACTTCTACAATGGCTGATCATCAAACTTTCATCATCGACACCGTCGACAACGGTGGGGTCAACGCTGACCCCAGAGCAGTATTAAAAGCGTCATAACTTCTTATGTAAACAATGCTAAGTGCTGATTTTTTCTGACTTTGTTTGCCTCGTTGTTAGCTACATTTTGACTATTTTTTTGAAGGTTTAGCGATTCATTTTTGTTGTTGTACAAAAAAGAAGCACCTTATACGGTGTGGGGTCAATGTTCACCCCTGAGTAATTTGCGTCGTTTTTCATAATTTTTTGGGTGCTTTCTCTTATTTTTATTCAAAGCATGTCTGTTTTTGTATAACAAATCGCTTCTTCTAGAAAATGTTTGGAAGTTCGAGCGAAGAAGGTTATCCGAGCGATTATGAAGAATGAAGGGGAAATGGATCTGTTGAGTGAAAGGGAAAAAACAAGTGATACAGCAGCGGCTGAAGTGGTGCCTCAATATACTTCCAGAAACGGGAAAGAAACCTGGATTTCTCAGCCAATACCAATCCGGGGAAGATTGCAGGCTCAGCATGTGATGAGAAAGAAGGAGGGAGTTACCACCTATGCTATTCATCGAGTGGATTCTAGAAAGGGTCTTGCTGAGTACTATGCACCATGATGAAAAGATCGAAAACAATGAACGGAAGAAGCCAGAGACTATCATGGACTACAATGCAACGAAGGGTTCTATTTCTTCGATTTCGTATTGCCCTATTTGTTTTTGTTTTGCGCGTTTAAGAGGAGTATATACTTTGGACAAAACAATGAGAACGTATTCGACAAAGCGTATGACTCAACGTTGGCCAATGGTTGTTTTCTTCCTTGAATGCGTTTGACGCGTTATTTTATTTGCTTTAGGTTATCTTCTACAACATGCTTGATATTGCTGCCGTCAACCATTTGTAGTATGGTCCGATATAAATCCTCAGTATCATGTGGGCAAGTCACATTTCCGTCGTCTCTATCTCGTTGAACTTGGTGAAGGTTTAGCATCTACTCCACTGGTTCTTAGGCCACCAAGACAGCTCCCTCATGTCCAAGTTACTCCTGGCAATAAGCGTGGTAGATGCTCGATATGTCCAAGAAGTGTACACAGAAAAGTTCCAACAAAGTGCTCAGAATGTGACAAATTTGCATGCAATAATCATTTAGTCTGTTATGTGTGCCGAAATGAATAAAAATTACTTGCCAGTTATATGTACCTATTTATGAAACAACTAGGGTCAACGTTGGCCCTAGCCGTATTAGATGCGAGTTTTTTGCCCGCAGTCCTAAGCTTAAGGTTAAGCAAAAGAAATTGTTCAAGAAAAAAGTTTCTCTGACTCTTTTGACACTAAAGACAGCAATATTCCATCACAATAATTTGTTTGTGTAACTACATAACTTTGATTTTGCTAGGAAAATCTTCCATTCTGATACCGGATGGCCAATTCACTTAAAAAACTGCTCACGAAATGTCGAAGTCACTGTCAAATTTCAAATTCCGGTCAATACAATAAATGTTTAAATTTTAAAAATCAAATGTTTATTGTCTTGAGCGGAATTTGAAATTTGACAGTGACATTAACATTTCATAAGCAGTTTTGTAAGTAAATCGATCATGCTGAACACGAATCCAATGTCAGAATTGAACGTTTTTCTAGCAAGCACAAAGTTATAGGAAATGAGTGTTACAACCTATATATTCACTAGGGGCAACAAGCACCTATCGGCGCCTTTATCGAATTTTAAAATTTAAAAAAATATTAATCCATCTCATACCCCCACCTGAATACCCCCTCCTGGCTAACCTGCTCCTGAGTACACCCACAAAAATTCAAATGGCATAAATTAATTTGGTTCGCAACAAAGCTGAAATATGCCACGAAAAAGATAATTTCTGCCACAAAAACGAAATGCTGAAATTTTTCTCCAAAAGAGGTTAAGAATAGTTTTGCTGACGATTTCGCCTCTTTCTTTTACTAAATCAGGCAAAAAATAGCTTTAGAATTCACATTTAATCACAAAAAAGGAAATCCGGACCCTTTTACACGTTCGATTTCATCCAAGAACAAGCCGGTTGAAAAAGAATCAGTTGAAGAATAAACCGCTTTTTTCAATGTCTCTAGAAAAATGCGGTCAAAGAATAGACCAGTTGAAGAATAGCCCAGCTGAAGAATTGTCCCATTGAAGAATAGGGGGTTGAAGAATAAGGGTTTTGGGCACTGGCAACACATACACAGCCAAGAAAATGTTTATTTGTCGCCAAAAGTGAAAGATTAGATGTGTGATGTTAACCGAAGCAGTGTCTCCGAATGAATTCGGAAATATTTGTGTAAATGATCATGAAGCTTTGAAAGCTTTTAGTAAATAAAAAATAAGAAAAAAATTAAGAAAATGGTGACATGTCGCTATATCTAGGGTAATTTTCTTTGTCGGGGTTGGGCGACGGGTGTCGTTACATTGGGGTGTCGTTGTATCGGAACTCGACTGTATTAATGTTACTAATCCAACTTTTTATTTTGTTAATAGATTCTGTATTTGTATTAAGCTGGACAACAGAGCACTAAAATTTCGTGAAATACATAATATCGAAAAAGATTGAATACTAGACGACTTTGCATACATGATTGTCTGCTGGCATAGTAATCAATTTTGCAAAATTTTATCGTGAAAGGGAATGAGGAACACATTTCAGTCTTTTCGAAAAAATTATCGTGTAAGTTATTGATTCGGTTTTCAAGTTTTAACTTAAGACTATTCTAAAAATTCGTTAGCAGCACTAATAATTTTTAGAGGGGCTTGTAATTGTTTGAGAAATGTAAAGATTAGCGATGTTTTAATTTTTTTGTCAAAAAAACTTCTTTGAAACTAATTTGTGCTTAATATTATAGTTTTTAGTTTTATAAAAATATAATTTTTATTTTTATTCTTAAGCTCTTGTTTGCATTTCCTTATCAATCTAATTAATTGTTGTGTTGAAAAGGCGATTATACTTTTTTTCAATTCTTGAATGAAGTAAATTTTATTTTTTTGTGTTAAAATAGGGCCGTCATCTGCTTTTTGTTGGAAAATTTATATTTAACTTGAGATTAACAATATCGATGATTTTTAAGTTCTCAGCAAAATAAGTCGCCTAAAACTTAATAAGTGCAGGATAAAGTGTATTTTTTTTTAAATGCGATTTTAGAAGAAATGAGAAATTTGTTATAAGCATATATTTGAGTTTTAGAATAAGTATTTTTATTAACAAATATTATTGCGGATGACCAACAATAATATACGCTGAAAATGAGCCTAAAGAAGACGTCAGATGACCCCTTCAATCCACATTTCCACTATTCATATGCCAACACTAATCTATCTACCATAACAGCTGTGCAACGTACCGACAAATTAGGCGACTACTATTTAAAAAATGGCAAACTTATTAAAACCGTTGGTTTGCACTGGCCCTTGGCTGCATTTCTGATAGTGGGCGATATGGCAGGCAGTGGGATTGTAGCCCTGCCCACCGCTATTGTTCAATGCCGTAAGTAATAGCGAAATTAGCACAGTAATAACAGTGTGACAACTATTTTGATTTGTGTGCTTCAGAGTTGTGGTTAGGCCTTTTTTTGCTGTTTGTGATGGCGAGTATAGGTAAGTTAGGTATATATAATAATAATTAAAGGAACATGCTCGCGGTGGTCTGGTGGGTCCCCAATTTCCCCAATTGGCCCCGCCAATTCAAAGATTTTTCCTAATCATTGATCTTCTGTTCGAATTTTTTATCTTGGTTTCTAACAAAACTACACCAAAATTAAATTCTAGGCCTGGTTTTGTTAGAAACAAAGTTAAAAAATGCGTACAGAAATCCAACGATTAGGAAAAAATTTGAATTGGCGTGGACCCACCAGACCAACGCGAGCATGGTCCTTTAAGTATAGTTATAATAATAGTATAGGTATTGTGTCTGCAGTGTTTTTGGGCAAATGCTGGGTCATTCTAGTCAGACGATTTCCCGCCTATAGAACGCACTGCAGAAAGCCATATGCTGAGATTGGCATGAGAGCTCTTGGACCCAAAGCCAAGTAAGATTATAGTTGTTATGGTTATTTTTAATTTTCAATGCAAAGTCGATACTTCAAACTCGAAATCGAAATAATATTGATTTTTCGTCCTAGAACAGCGCTGCCAAATCAGAGTAGTCCGAAATGCACTTTTCGTCCAAAATCTCAGTCAAATCTCTTGAAAAGTAGTAAGTCTAGTTTTTTCACGTTTTTTTTTAAATAGATCAGCAAAATACTGAGAAATAATCGCACTCTGCAGCCCGGCAATAGAAGTGTCGATTAAATTTTGATGTACACTTCTGCTCCATTTTGATTTGAAAATTACTGAATCAAATTCTGAGTGGGGGTGTACATCACAATTGTTTCAAAGTATGTAAAGGTCTCATATTGCAGATATTTGGTCATGTTTTGTGTCAACTTCACACTTTTTGGCGTCACAACAGTGTTCCTACTCCTTAGCGCCAAAAACATTCGTGACTTTCTGCTAGCTTTTTTCAATTATGACCTGGACTTTTGTTTGATTATTCTGATTGTTGCTTTAGTGAGTCTATTTTTACTCACTGCTGACACAACTAACGTTTTTAAACTTAGATTCTTCTGCCTATAACTTTGCCAAAATCTCCCAAAGATTTTTGGTAATCTAACAAATCTAGCAATTTAACAACCCGAAATCAAAAATATTCCGCCTAGGCCAGTAATATTCATCGGAATGTTGTGCACCGGAGTTGCTTTTGGGCTTATTATAGTAGGGTCAGCCCTGGACTATAGTGAGTGCTCTGCAGCTAGACAGATGCCTGAACTCAAGATGTCCAACCTGCTTTTAGCTCTGGGCACTATTCGCTTTACTTACGGTGGCCACTCTGGTTTCCCAACCATCCAGCACGACATGAGAGACCCGTCCAACTTCACCAAGGCTTCAGTCCTGGCTATATCTTGTATGTAGATAGGATTTAGAACTAAATTATGTGTGTGAGTTTAGTGATCACAGCCTTCAACTACCTGGTGGTCACAATCTCCTCGCTGTCCTACGGAAATTCCTTGCGTGACTCTGTGATCAATTCCATGCAAACTTTATGGCTACAGCAAACAGTTAATTTGATGATTACTCTACATTGTTTGCTGACGGTTTTGCCTTTTTATTAGATTTCAGATGTTTTACTAACTGGTTTATATTAGGTGACTTTGGTGATTAATCCACTAAATCAAAGTGTTGAAGAGCTGTTCCAAATACCGCAAAGTAACTTTTTTAATGTAGAGAAATAATCTAGCGACGCTTTTTTTTAAACAATTACAGACTTCGGCTTCAAGCGAGTAGCCCTGAGAACAGCAATCATGGGTCTCGTGGTGTTTACCGCTGAAAGTATACCAAGTTTTGGAGCTGTGCTCAACTTGATTGGTGGCTCTACGGTCACTATGACTTCAGCAGTCTTCCCCTGTTTATTCTACCTATACTTATCTGCTGGTGAAAAAAAGTCAAAAGAAACGTTGTATTTGGGGTCTGAAGAGCCAGTCACCTTCAAAGAGTTGGGCTTTTTAACTTAGGTTTCAACGAAATATTTATAAAAAATTTATTTAGGATGGTGGCCAGAACAAATAAGTATGTATTGTTGGCTGTGGGAGCACTTATTGGTGAGGCATTTATGATATATAATTTTAGTTAAGTATAAGCCTTTTTAGCACTGTCATTATTGATCGGAGTAATTGCTACAGCAGTTGCTATAGATTCCCTATCTTCCACACATTTTCACCCTCCCTGCTACTTGAAAGGCTTCTTTAGCTTTGAAAGTGAAATATCTGCGGCAAATCAAACTTTCTCGTATGTGAATTGCTGCGGCAGTGGACAGAATATTTCTAGACATCCAGACTATGGGGTCGACATATGCACTCCACCACAACTAGATTTTTATTAAAAATAAAATTTTGGTCACAGTTGTCTAGCTGTAAAAATGTCAAATCATTCGATTAATCTTTGACAGAATATGTAATAACTAACATTCAATAAAAATACCTAGTAGATTTTTGAATAGTTCACCATACACTCTTTGTAGAGCTCAATAACTTAGAAAAACAAAAGTATCAGTCTTCTTAAAGATCGGGAGGTTATCAGATAAGTTACGGTAACTCCCTTAAACTTTGTCAAATTTCAAACTCCAATTGAGACAACAAAACTTGGAACAAAATTTCACATCTTTCAGGGGCCGATTTAAACCTCTTTTCAAATTAAAAAAAATGAAAACAACACCATGAAATTTTGTTTTAGATGAGGCAAAAAGTACGCATGACGATCGGAGTGATAAAATCTTTCATCTTTAAAAATTGTCGTTTTTTAATCAAAGTTTTAAAAGCCAAGTCATAAAGTATTAGCAGTTCATTTCTTATCTTTGACTTAGGCTTTCAAGGAACAGTCGAGCACCTATTCTGGGCTACAATGGCCGGATAATAATTGTAGATCATTCCGTGAGCATAGTGGTCCATTTTTTTAAAATTTGGACGGCGTCCCGTCCGCCGTCTCCAAATTTTCGGCCGGCCGTCCGCCGTCCCGTCCGAGATTTGAAATTTTCGCCGGCCGGCCTTCGGCCGGCCGGATCGTTGCCCGGCCGTCCGCCGTCCCGTCCAGAATTCCAAATTTTCGACGGCCGGCCTCCGGCCGGCCAAAACAGGGCCGTCCTGGACGGGACGGGGACGGACTAATTAATTGCTTCATTTCTTCTCAGTTGTTTATTAAATTGACTATTCAATTTATTTCAATCTCAGTTATTACTATTTCAATCTCAGTTGTTTATTAAATTGACTATTAGACAAGGATTATTCCATAAAATTAGAGTTGTAGGATAGTAATGAGCGGGCCTTGAGTAGTTCGGTGCCAATGCCTACTCGTCGGCCTTCAGAGTGCATTGTAAAGTGTATATATTTACTTTCGTGTTTGCTATATAGGCATTCTTACGTCTAGCAACTTGATTAGGTGATGAACGCCGGGATGAAGAAGAGAAATCGTCGGTTTTTGGTCTTGCTGTAGGGAATCGGTGAATGCGTGGAAAGGCTCCATGACCTCTTGCACATCCCTTATTAAGCTCACTTCCTGTGCTGTAACAATATTCCAACCATGAGCGAGAGCAATTCTGTTAAACTCTGCGGTTAACTCCAATAATCTCTTATAGACTATTGACGTGTAACTCCATCTCGTGGGAGCGAACATGAGGACATTTAACCCTGTTGCTTGCAGTAGTTCTTTTGATGCAATGTGGGAGTGGCGAAAGTGGTTTATGACAGAGAATATTTTCTTAAATTTTTAATAAGTACTTCATTGCTTCACATTCAATTACATGCAATTTACCTTTCGAAGAAGTAGTGCTGGAGAATTAGCAATATTATAATTTTTAAGACGATTTCAAAACTGTTTTTGACGGCAGTTGGGGCGACAACATTCAAGGTGGCATTTTTGAAAGCAGGAGCTTTCATTGGGGCAAGCGTCCTAGCACAGAAAGTGGCTAATTGGTGGGAAGGAAAAGAGCCCCAACCTCAGCTGACTCGAGAGGACTGGGAGAACAAAATCAGAGAAGTTCTAAGAGAAATGATAAACAAGGCAGAAATGAAAAACAACTACAAAAGACTCAATTGAAATGCTTCATTCGTCATTCGTTTGTTTAAATATTAGGATCTATTATTATCATATTTAATCCAACAGAATCTTTTTTTTTGTGAAGGCTATCTTGTTTATATTTACGTAATTAAACTTGTTTAAACACCAACTCTTTTTCCTTACAGGCTTAACAAACAGCAAGGATATGGTTTCTCCCGTCCTCCGTCCGAGATTTGAAATTTTCGCCGGCCGGCCTCCGGCCAGAATTAAAAAACAGCGCCGTCCTGGACGAGACGGGGACGGGACGGGCCCGGCCGGACGGCTGGACCACTATGTCCGTGAGTAGTGATTCTGTTACTTACAGGATATAATGTATTTTCTAATGTACCCTCTAAAAATTAGTTTCACTATCAGTGCCAACGCAGGCTATATTTGGAAGGCTTCTGATGTAGTTCGCAAACAAAAACTTTTTCAGGTGGGACAGAAAAGATGTTAAGCTTGCTGATGCTCTAATAAAACATGTATTTCTTACTTTCTGCCAATGGTTTTGCGTAGGATATGTCAATCAAAGCATATCTTATATTGTCTATGTAAAAGATAAAATTAATTAGTATTAGTATTAAAACTTTACTTTTTGCACTTTAATAACTATCTCTTAAAATTTAGAAAATTTATTGATTCGATTTTTATTCAAAATTGTATTCATGTTCCGAAGTTTTCTCTAATTTTTTTTTCAAATTTTGCATTTAAACACATACCGTATTTCCTCTAATAGAAGCCCCCTCTCTAATAGAAGCCCCCTCTAGAAGCTGAGTGAAAAATATAAGCCCCGGGGCTTCTATTAGAGGAAATACGGTATTAAGCCTCTTTTATAGAACTTTTATTAAATACTTTTGGAAAAAGTTCTGATATCAAGTGAAAATACCGTATTTCCTCTAATAGAAGCCCCGGGGCTTATATTTTTCACTCAGCTTCAAGGGGGCTTCTATTGGAGAGGGGGCTTCTATTAGAGGAAATACGGTAATAAAAATTTGGGCAACCAAAGGCAGAAATACCTATAAATTTATTTTTGATTTATTCTTTAAAAAGTTACAGTGCGCATAATTTTTTCTCCTTCTTCCTCACATATATAAATGGATACAAATGAAGAAATGAATGATAAAACAGAAGAAGTTGGCAGCGAAGATGGAGAAATTATAGGAGATGATGACACACACGATGAGGTAAGTCTGAATAGTAACACTACTTGCATTCATTTTTGCTATAAAGTTAGTTTTAATAACGGAAACGAAGTTTTAAGAGGTATGGGTATCTCGTAAATCTTAGGTTATAAAGGTCCAATTTCGGCTTTAAGGTACCGTATATTTTCTATTAAAGTCCTGGGGCCTTTATTTTTCAACCCTTAAAAAGTCGGAAAAAATTTGGGTCGATTTTGAGATTTTTGGATGTTCAACCAAAATTTGAAAAATGGAACTAGGTAAACTCGTGCTAACTAAGAGAACGCGAAAAATAGATTTGCAAAATTATTTTTCTGGGCTGAGATATAGATCATTGACGGTGGCCTTTATTAGAGAATATGCGGTACTTTCGGTCGAATAGCAGAAATAGCGGCTATTATTTTTTTTAGCACTTTAGCGACTATACTTGTTAAAAACATCAGAGATTTTGCAAACTAAAACGTACATGGGACAGTTCTGTGCATCATTTTGACGCCAAACAAGACAGCGAATCAAATTAGAACCGTATAAGCCGGAAAAAGCCTGCTCACAGACCAATTTGTTGATCATGGCACTACTTTCTTCTATGATTCGCTGTCCTGTTTGGTATCAAAATAATGCGCAGAATCTGCGCTTTCTGATACAGTAAATGTACTGAAATATAAACAGTGATACCAGTGTTTTTTTTGTGTTCATAAAAAAACTAAATTTTCGTATTTTATAGAATCTTCAAAAAATGCTATTATTGTGCATGTTTTACGGCCTGCTAACCGACTAAACTTGTATTTATTTGAAAGGCTGTCGAATTCTGCACCAGATAAGCACTTTAGATCTACACAATCTATTTTTCATATCAAATAACTAAAACAACTCAAAATTGAGCGTGTCAATCAATGAATCTCTAAAAAATCCCCCAAAAAAGAACTTTTTTTGAAACTTTCTTGCGCCTATCTTGTTCGGCACAAAATTCTGAACAAAACGCTCCCATCAGTACAAACCGGCTTTTAAGTGTTAATAGTCTCCACCCCAGGTTCGTTCCCGCCTATAGTAAGGCACTTTTTCATCATGATTTTTCAGTTCTTTTGTCAGTTCTGTTTAAAAAATCTGGCACCCCATATTACAAGAGGTCCGATTGTTTTTCAAAAGCCTAAAATTTTTTCCTCTAAAACCCTCGATTGTATAGTCCCTTTTTTTAATGAGAGGGTTAATTATAGAAAAATCGAGGTTTTGCTTTTTAAAGCAATAGTTTTAGGTTTTTAAAAAATGATTGAAGAAAAGAACAAAAGAACAACCCTTGCGATATTTGGGAGCAGACTCTTAAAACAAAACTGGCAAAAGACCTGAAAATTATGGTTAAAAAAAGCGTATGACTCTAGGCGGTAACGAATCTGAGGAGGCCGTTATATCAATGTTTGACGGTATATTAAAATAATAAAAAATCAAGTAAGAGCAGATACGTCACAAAATTGAAAATGTGGACGCTATTGTCGTATACCCGCCATGATTAAATATTTAAATTATCGCTTATCCTACTTTTAGACAACTCCATCCTCGAACACATCTTTACAACAAACACAATCTCTATCGCCCCCATCCCAACAGCAGCAGGAACAACCACATAATGTAGTAGAGCAGTTGCGTGCAAGAATCAAAAAGCTACAGAGCAGGTTGTCCAACATCCAGCAAGACCATCAGTTGAGGACAGCTGAGTTGGAGTGCAAGATCATAGTGCTTGAAGGCATTGCCAATCAAGGCAACCAAACCATCCAAGAAAACAGGCATCTCAGCCACACCGTAGCTCAGTTGCAGAATGTGTTGTTGTCCAACAACCAGTTGCTCCAAGACGCCCAAACACAGCTCAACCTGAAGCTGGAGGCCAAAGACCAGGAGATGAAGCAAAGGGACAAGCACGCACAACAGCTTTATTTTGCTGAAAAGGATAAGGTCAGGAACTTGGAGGCTGAGCTATTTGTGAGCAAAAACCAATTGGCTGAACTGCAAAACGAGAAAAACGGCGCATCTAAACACTTGCAAGAAGAGATCGACAGGCTTAAGAAAAATCTGGCCAGTGAGGCACAAAAGAGCCACTTTGAAGTGACTAATGCCAGGAAAATAATTTCTGATTGTCAGGAGAAGAATCAAATTAGTGAGCGCAAACACCAAGAAGCAATCACAGCATATCAAACCACTATTTCTCAACTGCAATTGACTGCCGAAAGCGCAGATAAAGAAGTGGAATATTGGAAGGCCGAGCATGCTAATTGCAAAGTAGAAATGGAGGAATTGGTTAGAATTTTTTGTATTAATAACAATACAAAGTATAGTATAAAGTTTAGAAGCAGAAATGCGAAGCTGTTTCTCGGTCTCAAAGCACTTTTACTGGTTATGATGAGCTTGCAAATAAATTAAACAGAAGTGTGAGTCTTTATTGTAAAGGTGAAGGAGTGTTTTATAACATTTTTGAATATTTTCCAACTTTTTAAAATACGCAATACCAGAACATACACCGAGAACAGGAAAAAAACTTTATGTTTACAAATTTTACAAAATTTGTTTTTACGGATCCTGTGGGGCGAAAAAAAATCTGGTGTGAGAGAAAAAAGAAATTTTTATTAAAAAAGCTTTACCCATTCCACTTTTTAGATTTTGGATTTTCAAGCAAAATTCTCGTGATCGACGATAAATTTTTCCGCTTTTTGGAAGGTCTGAAAATAAAGCTCCGAGGGTTCTATAAAAAGATTTTTTTTTGAAAATGCTTCAAACACTCAAAATATCGACAGAAAAGAAAGTGATATAGAAGCTTTGAACCACAAAAGTGGTTAAGCAACGAAAAATTTTAAATAAAAAAGCAAATTTTTTAGCTAATAGAAACAGATATGCTAAAAAGTTCTTTGAAAGAAATTTGCTCAGTCTACAAGGAAAAGTGTTCTTTGCTTAACAAAGGTAAAATCTAGCATCAAAAAATAGACAAATAAATATGGGTAATTTAGAAAATTCGGCAGAGACGATTTGGAAAACGGAGTACAAAAATTTAGAAGCAGCTTTCAAACAGAATTTAGTTAAGCTGCAAGCTGAGACTTTGCAAAGCCGTTACAAGGACACTCAAATGGCTGAACTCAGAGAGAAGTTAGGTATGCTCTTGCAATAGATCCAAACACAATAAAATAGGCTCTTTTTGACCAATTCTAGTGAGAAAACGAAGAAAGAAATTTAAAGATAAGGTATCCAGCTACCCTGCAGCACCCTTAAAAGTAGGGTTCGCCCCGGGGGAATCCCCCGTTCCTCCGTGCATTTTTCTAGATCCCCGTAGCACCTAAAAGTTAAACTCGTTTTTGGTCTCACGCTTTCATTGATTTGATAATTGTTTAATTGTTGTTTTTGCAACTGATTTAGCTGATCTACAGGGGAATTACTAAAAAAATTAAATTTTTTCCAAAATTTGTCTAGTACGTTTTTAAATTGTTTTTAAATTTGAAGCATTTTTTGAAATTTTTGCAAAGAAATAGCCTTGGGACTAAGTCATATTTAAGGTGCAAAAAGTCGCTACTTGGTCAAAAAGCAATTTTTTCAAAAAAAAATTTCGAAATCGTCGTAATATGATTTATAATAGTACTTTTTTTGCAACTGATTTGCTGATCTATGAATCAGCTAAATCATTTGCAAAAAAAAAACTTTTTCAAAAAAAATGGTCTAGTTTTTTGCTATATGTTTTGGATTCTATAAATAAATGACAAAAGGGATTTAATTTTAAAAAGAAAATTAAAGAAAATGATAAGGGATACCTATATAAGATGGTATTTGAACATATTTTTAACTGGGCCTACCAGGGGCAGGAGGCTTGATGGGTAAAATTACTTACCCTAGACATGATTCCGACCAAGACTCATGATCAGAAATGCATTTCAAGAGTGTTTTTGGCTCTAGTCTAGTAGAATACCATCATAAAAACAACCATTTTGTCATCTATACTTTTAGGTATTTTTTGTGTTAAAAATTTTTAGCTGGAAAATGTCGACCGCCACCTAAAAACATGTTTTAAGCATGTTTCAAGTGCTAAAACGTTGAAAAAAGATGCTTTAGGGCAATTTTGAGCTATACGGTATAGTTTATTCCTGCCGTTAGCTGTTCACAGAGACAAGTGAAGACCACCCAACGGGATTTCTGGTCCCGGTTTCCGACTTAGATTTGGATTGGGACTAGGGTTGGCATTATAGCAACTCCTCCCGAAAAAGGGTTTTAACTGCTTTTTTGTATGTTTCAGGGCCGGAAACGTGTAGAAAACATGTTTTCAGGTGGGGGACGGCTTTTTGGAAAAAAAAAATCGACTGAATTTTGACTTTTTGCCTTGGGGGACCAAGGTAAAAGGTACTGGAGGGTACCTGGATTTTCTGTTTTTACATTTTCACCTTGTTTTTCTGACTAGAGCTTGGCAAAAAGAGCCTCTAAATGCATTTTTGATCAAGAGTCTTGCTCGGAATTATGTCTAAGGTATGTGGGTGTGCGCATCTCAACCCCAAGCAACCAAGCCCCCTGCGCACCCGAAGGGGGCGAAGGTGGCTTGGTTGGTTCGGAATTCGAGGGCATCGAAGGCATCGGGTACCCGAAATCGAGTCTGACCCGAAATTGTTTTCATTACAATAGATTCATTTTTGTAAGCCAAATTAAGAAATTTTCATACCAATGTGTAGCCACTATCCTGGGCTTTCCGTTGCGGGCTCACATGCTCAAAATTTTGTAAAAAAATTCACAAAAAAAACAAAAAATAAAGTCAAAATTTTTCAAAACGTCGAGTTAACTGTTGCCAACCCTAATTGGGACCTGGATTTTGTGGACCCGCGCAAAAGGACCCCAAATATTGAAAAAAAATGTTTTGACGACTGATTTGTGTTTCTCAAATTATTTTGTAAGAAAACATAATTCTATTGCTTTGTTTCAGCAAATCCGAACACTGCTGCAACAGCACCAGCTGTCAATGGACCGGCAAAAAAGACAACAACAGTCCCTCAGGATCATCCAGAACCAGCGCAAGCCCCTACAACCAATTCCGTCAGAGCGAGAACTCCAGTTGCACGAAGACGAGCTTCTATGACTGTCGTTAGACCTGCTGCTTCTAAGCCAAACCAGTCTGTTGCATACAATGGAATAGGGCCATCCCCCTGTTCCCTCAACCAGACCAGTACAGCTAATGGTAATTATCAATTTACCAATTTTCAACTCTAATTAAAATTCTTACAACCAAGGGGCTCCCAACAAAAGCATGTGGTCCAATCCAACTGCTCAATCTGGAAGACCGTTTCTGTTGCTAGCACCTAAACCAAGCTGTGGTCGTCAAACACCTCTACGAAATGTCAACCAGATTGGAGCACCGTCAAGTCAGCCACCAAGCAACATGTATACCCCGTTGCCTCAGGCTAGAGCGGCTCCACAAGCACCTTCTGGTGCTTCGCCTCCAGCTTCTGGGAGTGCTGTGCAGACTGCGAGAATGACCCTAGCTTCAGCATTAGGCTTTGTACCACCTGTTGCACCACCAGTAATGACCCCCAACCAACAAACCAGATCGCAGCCAGTAGAGCGCAAAAGAAAATCGTGTGATGACGAGGAAATAGTGTGTGTTAAAGTGGTAGCTAGCAAGCCTAGAAGGGCAAGATCCACAGTTTCTAATGCACCTTTTTGTGGCACGCCCTTGTCAGGGGTGGCTGGAACTGCTGCACCACTCATCAGAAGAGCAACTATGCAACAGCAACAATAATATATAAGAAAAATATTTGGATTAACTTGATTCATTCGTTGATTTATGAGAAAATATATATTGTTCATTCAAAATTCGTGGAATCGGACATCAGGATCCTGTTTGAAAGACCATCTTTGCTTACAATCAAGTGCGCGATTGGACTCCGGTGTCCAGCGTCCCTTTTTGGTGTTATTTTTTCTTAATGCGACTTTAAACATCAGTTAAGTGCTAAATTAATTCGAAAAGACATTTTTATGGAGCGCTAAAAGTGGAAGTGAAAAGTTTAGATAGTAGGTTTTCAAATCCAAATAGTAATGACATTTAAAGATTGCAACGCTTAAAATAATTCACAATTAGTCGAAAATACTAGCATAATTAGATTCATAATTCCAAAATAAAAAGCTTAATCTGTAATTACACGTTTAAATTACCATTTAGCTAAACTGATGAAATTGCACTGAACAATATTGTAAAGATAATTTATGATGTTAATTCTGATACGAATTCACTATTACAAATACCTTACCGTGTGTACTGAGCCACCGAAACCCAAACAAAAATCACAAAAATCAACAGGTGGGACTAAGGCAAAATTCCCCCCCCCCATTGAGGGATAGAGCAGAAACACAAGTGAAAAAAGATATTTTGAAGATTAACTTTTTTGGTAGATGGTATTTTATGTGGACATTGTAACTTTCACACCACAAATGTCGGTTTGTAAATGTCCTACCGCTGATATCCTTCTACACATGTCGTATTCGCAAAAGTTGTTGCGCAAAAGTAATTCCGCTAAATTCCCTTCGCTTAAGTCGTGCACCAAATGTCGGCATGCATTTTTCTGAAGTTTTGACACACCAGTCATGTTGTAGTCAAGACTACTCTTTTTTCTTTCAACATTTAATATATCATTCTTTCACATAAAGTTTTTGGTTAAAAAATGTTTTTGGGAATTTATGGATTGATGTTTTGACTGTCTTTGGAAATGAAAGAAGCCGAAATGTTTGCAAAGCACAGCACGAATAGCATTTTTGATTGTAATTTTAAAATGATGGACATACAGAGGCAAAGAAAATGCTGGGCTGGTAGCTTGGTAGGCACACAGCCTGCAGTTAAGTAGTAGCAGCTTAATAAATGGATGAAGACAATTGTTGTAAAAATGATCGAAAAGCAATTTTATGCATCGCAACGGAGAGAACACCATCCACTTAACACTAAAAACGCTTTTGTGATCACAAAAACCTATTGGAATATGGTCTCTGCTAAGAAATCCTTTTCCAATTACTTTTTGATTTGAACAATATTTCTATCTTTCAAATTTATCAAATTTTGAATCGTGTGCCTTTCCATACAGCCAAATAGTTCGTTAACACCCAGGGTCTGGCACTTTTTTACCTCAATTTTTGAAGATTCCTTCCAGTTGTCTTTAGTGCGTCTAGTTCGAAAAATCACAAGAATTCTGATATCGCCGGTCGTTTTTTTTAAACTAAATAATTTTGTCGTTTTTCGTTAGTTTTTCTTAATTTTAACGACGCCGAGGTCACCATCTCAACCCCAGGACACGTTTAATTTTTCATTTGTTTGCAAATTTTTTATTATTAGTTCATTTGACGTAAAATTAAAAACCTAAGACATAGGTCATAAATATTAAATTGTCAACTTTTACTTCAAAAATTTAAGTACAGACCCCACGAAAGTCCAGCCTTTAGAAAAGTTAAACAAAACTTTTTTTTATGTTAAAAAGCCTAAATTTTGTATTTTTCATAACTATTTTTGCATCAAAATGTAGCCCTGGATCTCCTCTACAAACTAGCCAGACAGAATTCTCACAATACAGAGTTTTGAAAACTAGAAGCCATTTTAAGTATGGAACTTATTTTTCTAGTCAAAGTTGAGAAGTATTTTAATTTTTCGTAAAATTTTGCTCAAAGTTCAAAATGCTCATTTTTGGATCATTTGAAAAACCGTGGTCTCCCCCAGGTAGGATAGAAAAACGCTATGCTCTGCAATTTTTTTTCTCATAATTTTGGCTAAATTATTTACGCAAATAAATACAATGTGGTGTTGTTGAATCAAGAGTCTAATTTCTGATCTGCTTTTAGTGGACAATGAATTCGGACACCAAGCTAGTGCTGCCTACCACTACCTATCCCATCCAAAAACAGCAGCCGAGTCTATTCCTTCAAATTGTTCAATTCGTTAAGGCAAAGCCTAAAATTTTGTGGTTCCTTTTGTTGCTGAGGACCGCTAAGCTTGGATGGGACTTTTACTTGAACTACCGACAGGTTACCGCAACATAACTCTTAGACTAATCGGTAAAAATATTACTTAATTAAGATCTCGTTGATGCTGAGCCTAACCAAACAGCCAATCCTCCAAGCCGCTAGGTTTGTAATGGTAGAGCTGAGTGTGGTCGAGACCTTTCAATACCAGTCCTACTGGTCCAACAACTACCATTTGCTATTAGAAGCTATTGTCATCTGGGTGAGTAAAAAGGCTAAATGTCAGGTAAAAAATTTCGAATTTCGGGTCCTCTACTCAAATTTAGTGTACACTCCCCCACTTTGATTTGGTCCTCAAGCTGATTTTTTTAAAAAAAATTAATTTTTTTGAAGCAGTTATGAACAATAGAAATTTAAATAAATATTATAAAAATTTACTAGATTTTTAATGATCTAAAAATAAACCCATTCGATTCCAGGCAGCAGTCGTTTGCAATTTTGTGCCCTGGGTGTGGAATATTCTTGGCATCTGCATCTGCCGTGTCAAAATGTTGTTTGCGTATTTGTTTTGCTTCTGTGCTCCTGCTGATGATGAAGAAAAGTCTGATTGTCCGGGAGTAGGCGAGGTGGATATTTTACAAATTATCAGCCCGAAAACTTTTCCTATCACCACAAAAATTTAGATTGAGCACACAGTCGTGCTGATAGTACTGCTGAATGCCTACAACCTACTGCTCCCACTGTTCGACTTCAACTTAAGCGGTGTGACCTCTGCTTTTTTCGCGTTTATTGTGCTCACTGTTGGTGCTTGGCAATTTGCCACAACTATATTTATAGTGAGGAAGGGGGAGATCGCTATGAAGTGGCTGTATGTCTGGTTTATCTTTGCTGCGTGGCCCTTCGTGAGTGACTTTATAGGCAAAACTTTATACTTTAGCTTAAAAACAGCTGTCTAGATTTGCAATGACGTTGTGGCACCACCTTTTTCCGTCCGATACAAGTTCCCAGATTGCCCCCTAAGAAAGGAAATCGACAATTTCGCCCAGAAAGTTGGCTTCCCTCTGGACAACATCTACTTTACTCCAGGTTGGGTACCTTATTTATTTTAACAGAACGGACCCTAAATTAAAAAAATACGTTTCTAACATTGTGTTTTGGCCCAATCACAGGCAAGTTACCACCCATTTTGTAGCTCATCTCACTAGCTACAAATTAAGGGGTAATTTGCCTAAGAGCAGTATTCAAGAAGTGAGTTGAAAACACAATGCCAAGAACATTATTTTGAATCAAGGGTGGACTTTCTATTAGAATAAATACTGTAAGCTGGTGTAATCTGTTATGATATAAAATTATTTGTTATTCTTTGCAGAGCTCAACCGAAATGCATATGCAGCAGGTGTGCGGTTGAGTGAGAGGATTGTATTCACTGCTGGTCTGATTGGCTATACACTCCACCAATCTTGGGATGATGGCGAATCTCCAATTGTCTACATTGGCAATAATACTGAACAGGAGCTGAATCAGCAAGAAATTCTTGCAGTCTTTGGACACGAAATGGGGCACTGGCACCTAAATCATGTTCTACACAGACTGATTTTCGATACAGTTAAAATTTTTTGAAGTTTACATACAATTTGGGGCTCAGCATCAAATAAAAATTGTTCTTGGGAGAAGCAAATAACTTTTTCGACTATTTTTATATTTTGGACTGGACAGCAATTGTAAACTAGTTATCAAATACCGTATTTACTCCAATAAACGCCGTCGTGTTCTTTCTTTTACCCCTTTTGAAGATTTTTGTCAGGCAAAATACCATCCATTTTATAGTCATTAAGCGAGATAAAAATGAATGAAACTTGACAGAAGTTTTGAAAAGATGGGTCAAAACCAGTGTTGTTCCGGCGCCGACCTTTCTTGAAAAATGGACCCAGCGCCGGCGCTGTTTTTTCCCGTGGCAGCGCCGGCGCCGGAGCATCACTGGTCAAAATACAATGTCACAAAGACACTTTTTGAATTTAAGGGGTTGTTTATTAGATTAAATACGGTAACAACCTCAAATTCAAAAAAATTGGTTGTTTATTGTTTAGTTCAACACCACAGTACTTGTCTCACTGGTCAAAATGTTCTACAAAAGTGAGACCCTGTTTCTGGCTTTTGGTTTTCGCAAGCAACGCCCACTGATCATTGCTGTGTGGATTGTTGTATTCTTCATTGCAGTTCCCTACACAGAGGTCATGAACTTGGTGCTCAACTGGTTCAAGCAGAGGGATGAATATGCGGCAGATGCCTTCTCCGCCAAGTTTGGCTATGCTCGGCATTTGTGCTCTGGTCAGTTGTAGACTACTCTCGATATAGCGTCAACGCCCACCCTCTCCTCAAATTTGTTTCTGCCTAGGTCCCTACGTTTTTTTAGCCTTGAATATGACGACTTTAGCCGAATCAGTAATTGTTGCGTCATACCGCAACAAGTACCGCCGAATCTTATTATCTAGGCTGGTCAAAAGTTGGTGTTCAAAATGTCAACAGTTTTGCCAAAAAGACGGGTTCCTCTCGATCAGACTTCACCTTATTTTCAAAAAGGATGACGTTATATCGAGAGGCGCCGGTCTTTTTGGCAAAACTATTGCTATTTTCTAAAATGACTAGTAAAATCGGAATATTTACAAATGTTCGAGCTAGACCAGTTAAAGAGAACTGGCAAAAGACTTGACTAGGAGTGTCGCACTAAGAGTGTCACCCTAAGCGGAAACCAATTTTTCGGGGGATCTTTAGATCGAAAGTCGACTGGATGGATTTATAAAATGCATCAAAAGCACTAAAGTCAAATCTAAAATTCAGGTCTGACCAAGCTGCACGTTGGAGACCCCATGCCGGACATTGACCCCCTCTACTCCTTAGCCAAACGCAGCCATCCTACTCTCCTGGAACGTTGCTCTGCTCTGCAAAAGAAGTTTTGATTTGCGCATAAGTGATAGTCTCTAACTTAATAAAGAACAGTCTTTTTGCAAACAAATAAAAACGTGACAATTTATTTTCGCCATCAACCATTCCCTGAGAAAAAATGCTGACCTTGGTCATTTTTCAAGTAAAAGCTGAACGCTCTACTATTATCTCCACATTTTTATCTACAAATTTCGCAAGACTAATTTTTGGGAGGTTTGGAAGCGGTGATTGCTCACTTAGTTGGACAATCTTGCAATGTTTGTTCTATATGTATTTGTTGTGCATAGAGTATTAGTTCCCTGTTGTGGTGTGTGTTTGCATTAAGTACTACACACGTGTATAAAATGCGGACTATAATAAAACTTAATTGATTGAAAAAGAGAATAAGAAATCAATCTGCTAAAAGAGGAAATCTTCTTTTAAACATAATCGTAAAATACTTAAACTGCTCTGCTATTACTACCTTTTTGTTTTTGCCAAAATTTGCTGTGTTTTATGTTTTTGTTGATTAACTTTTTACAAAAACACGGACAGTGTTTATTTTACTTTTCAGTAGTTTGCTGTATGTCAAATGTTAAAAAAGATTATAAATGTTGGTTTCGACAAAGCGACCCTGGTAATCTGCGAAATAGTAAAAGTGTTCTTTTGGCTTATCAAATTTTGCGAGTTAAAAAAGTAGTTTTACCAAAACTTAAGAGTTGCTTATGTTTATTTTTGGCAAACAAATATCGTTTTTGTTCTAATAGACCTACGGGTCGGTAAATGTTTCTAAAAACCATTTATAAATATGTATAATACTAGCATACCGGCGTCCTCTGATCCATGCCGACTGCGTGTCGAGATCCTTGAAACCTCCTTCACAAAAGTTTCTTTTGCCGTCTTATTTATAAAGATACTTGTTTAGCGTGCTTTATGACTCCCAGTTTCCATTCTTTTGAAAAGGTCTTAAAAATTTAGGACTTGGTGAATTACTTATCTTCGCTGCCGTCTCACAGCCCCCCAAAATTTAAAATCATAATCATTAGGGGTTTTGAAGCAGAAAAGGTGGGAATTCAAAATTACGAGGAAAATGGCTTTTCAACTTAAAACACCGAATCATTTTCAACATTCTGTATTTTAAAAATTTGGTCTGTATTTTCTGAATTTTTTTTCTGTATTTTCTTTTGGTGTATAAGTCATCATCTTAAATACAAACCTCGCTCTTCTCATACAAAATTAAAATTCTCGTTATTTTTAGCCTCAGAATGGTGTCAACTAAAAAGCAGAAGAAGCAAGAGCTTTTGGAAAAGCGTCAAGCTGCGATTAACAAGCGATGGTCTAAGCAACTACGAAAGAAACAAACAGCAGCAGAAGCAGCGGAGAGAGCAAAAGCTGCAGAGATTACACGACTTGGTAAGGTTTTATTCGCATGTATTTTGCTGATTTTCTGAATTTTTATACAAGCGCAAATCAAAAACAGTGAGCTCATGTAATACCTGATTGGATTACACTTAGGTTATTTCGTTATCTTTAGCGAGGAAGAAGGAACAGTTGCTTCGCAAAAGCGTAAGTATACAAGTTGATGAGTGTAAAAATGAAATATCTCGACTTCAAGCGGACAAAGAAGCTCTACTTGAGCGATTAGTCGAGCCGAAGTCTCGCAAAAAGGTAACATATTTCCGCTTGAGTGTTTACAATAAGTCCCCCTTTTTTATAGATCTCTCGCAAACCGCTCACAAAATGTGCCAGAGCAGCTTCTCTCAGCAAAATAGATGAGATCGCAAAATACTTCCGCAATAAAGATGGTGATCCGCTTCTTACGAAGAAATGCAAGATTCAGTGCGAATACTTCAAAGGCGCTTTGGAATTGTTTCACCAATCAGACAAAATCCTTTACCTGCGTCATTATCGCCTCTGGAAGATCTTCGGTTATGTAGTGGAAAGCTGTCAGGCCAACAGCATCGTGAATTGAAAAGTGGATTGGGAAAAGTAATCTTTTCCAAAAACTTTCTGCAAGAACTTTTTTGTTTTTCTAGTTAGGAAAGGACATGTTCGTTTGTTGGTTATGCTCCTAGGTGAAATGCAGTCAATGTCAAAGGCAAGCTTGCTCAATCAAGAAGAAATCACACAATTTGATCAGTGGTCAAATGACTTTATCAAATGTCTCAAGGTAAGCATTTTTGATTTTAACTCAAATTAATTTTTTGAATTTCTCAGCAACATTTTCCAAATGTTTCAATCACTCCAAAGGGTCATCTGCTGTGCTGTTATGTTGGGCAATTTATGAAGCTACACAAATTCTGGGGACTATTGTCAGTGCAATCGATCGAGTCTTTACATCGGATGGTGAATGGAGATGAGCGAAGGTTCGCGTCAGAGAAAAGATATTGAAGAAAATTATTGAAGAAAGTTATGTTAGAAATGTTGTTTTTGATCTGAATTCGGATATCGATGTCTAATAAATAGATTTACTTAAATTTCTTTTAGTTTAGCAATAAATTTGTATGACAGAAGTCGAAAACACACCTCGATTTGCCCCAAAACACGTGAAAAACAACATTTGCAAAAAATCTTATTCAAAATTTCTTGGCGTTTTGTTTATTTTAAAGTGATTATGATTTTGAATTTTGGGGGGCTGTGGTCTTCGACCGTCTGTCGTGAAAAATTGTGACCGGCTCAACACAACGGCGCAAAATATAGCAGAAAAGCTAAATGCGTCAATGTTTTTTATTCTTTTTATACAATCAAATTTTATGATTTTTTCGGCTTTTTAGAGGTTGGTTTATCAGAGGGTGAGGGTCAGTTTATTGAGGCAATCTAAAATACTGAAGCTCTTATTATATTTTTCCTTAATGTAAAATCCGTTCAGTTTTTTTGCCTTAATCTGTTGTTTTGTTGTTTGTGCCCTGTTTTTTATGATCCTTCAGGCTTGATCAAGGGTAGGCCAGCGTATTTTGGACGGACTCAAACATAACTTAGACTTATGTTTAAGTCCGTCCTAACATACGCTGGTATACCCTTGCTTAAGCCTAAAGAGACACAATAAAACAGGTGGACTAAGGCAAAAAACGATATTATAAGAGCAAATACAGCAGGTAAAATACATAGACTATATTTTTTTTGCATCAGTTTCCCATTGTGAACATCATTTATTTATTTTTTCTAATAAAAGTGCTGTTAGTCTGTTTTTAACTGCCTTAAAAGTCATCACAGACCAGGAACTATTTCATTAAAAAAAATATTGGTGCTACCGGAGAATCCGGTCCCATTTTTGCCTTGGTCCCCCTGTTGTTTTTTTTCCTTGGTCCCCCCTTTCCTTTTTGCCCTGCTTCCCTGTTATTGTTTTGGATTGTCTAAAACCTACCCTATCGCAAAAAAAAAACAACAGGGGGACCAAGGCAAAAATGGGACCGGATTCTCCGGTAGAACCAAAATATTTTACGTGATATTTATTTTGCGAGAAAACTAACGAGATGTTTTTTACTTGAAAACTTTTTGAGTCTCTCGATTTAAGGGACCATGGCGGAAAAGTGGTTCCTATTGTCGCAGTTTCCGATATAATAATTTCTGAATTTTTGAATTTTTCTTAAAGGACCATGGCCACCTGTTTTAAATTGTCCCCCGCCAATTCAAAAATTTTCGCCTAATCATTGGACTTCTGTACGGATTTTTCAACTTGGTTTCTAACAAAACAAGGCCTAGAATTTAATTTTAGGTAAAGTTTTGTTAAAAATCAAGTTAAACAATCCGTACAGAAGTTCAATGATTAGGAAAATTTTTTGAATTGGCGGGGGACAATCGTGGCCGTAGACTGCAATGGCCCTTTAAAGAAGCTATTTGTTTGAAAATATTGTTTGTTATAAATTTGTGTTTATTCGTTTAGCAGAAATGTGACCCCGATAATATTTGCTTTTTCAGCATCAATTACTTGTTTTTTCCTTTGTTATGTCGCAGTAGTTTGATCAGTGAACAATTGACTTTTACTTCCAAAATATATATATGTGTGTGTTATCATCATCTAGCAAGTCAAAAAAGTGTTTTTTGTGCAAAAAAGAGAATCATGTGTTTTGATGCTGTTTTTTGCTACTCTTTGGCTTAATATAGGCATACTCATCGATTACAATAAGGGGCGGGATGTTTACAATAATAGCACACTAGTTAGAACATGGTGTATAAAGATCTTTTATTGTTTACCATAAACACATTTTGTTTTTACAGCCGATATTTTTGTGTAATTTTTAAGAAAAGTTTTGGTATTTTTGTAAATTTTCAAAAGCAAGCAATTTTTTGTTAGCTTACCGTATTTTCTGTAATTTCTACCAGCCGCCTCTGCAATTACTCCCCCCCCCCTCATTTTTGACTAGGATTTCAGAGTAAAGGCCATTTTTGATTCACAATTTCAAGATTTTTCAGTGGTTAAAAAATAGTTTCCCCCAAAGGAGAAATTACAGGAAATTATGGTAAGTGTACGACCCTTGTTAAGTTTGAGCCGTTTACTTATTTTACCATATTTTACCAAAATATAGTAAAAATTCCTTTTTTTCTTCTCTTATTATGAACCCCTCTCTAATTATTGACTCTCCTTAAGGGAAAGGGGGGTTGAAAATTATAGACCCTGGTCTATAATTAGAAAAAATAAGATATGAGGCAAGAACTAGAGATGATGGCTTGACCTTTTCGGGACGGGACGGGTCAGAATTCAAATTTAAAAATTTCGGGACGGGACACCGGGACGGGACAGGTGCCAAAAAATTTCCAGGCGGGATTCCGGGACGGGACGATTCTCTAAAATTAACGGGACGGGACGAAATTGTCCCGTCCCGTCCCGTCATCATCTCTAGCAAGAACTCAACTCACTCTGAGTACTTGTTTTGAATTTCTGGAAATTATTTAAAAAAAAATGGCTGGAGTACACAATGTGTGTGACGCCCGAAAATGCCGAAAATCATCTTAATCGTGCTTCCTTTGATGTTTATCGTTGGGAAAACACGTTGTTAGGATTGGGAAAGCACTTTGTAAAAAAGGTTTTTTTTAGAAAAAAAATGTTTGCCTTCGGGGAAAAGGCAAAAAATATGCAAAAATAGCGCAAAAGTGATTTTTGAATTAGCGCCAAACATTTTCAAGGGAAAAGGACTGTATAAGGCGGTCAAGGGAATAAAACTGGGCCACTTATATGAAAAAACATAAAAAAGTAAATGTTTGCATTTTGCTGGCTCTCTTACCCTGTTTTTGAACGTGGACCGTGGCAAAAAGTGACTCTACATGCATTTTTTGTTCAAGAGTCTTTCTCGGAATCATGTCTAAGTTAAGTGAGTGCGCGCATCCCAAAACTCTCAAGCCCCCTACGCCCCTTCGGGGGCTTGGTGGCTTGGAGTGAGATGCGCACACCCACATACCTTAGACACAAATCACTCAAAAGTGACTTTGGATGCATGAAAAAACATGCATACCAGAGTTTCTTTACGCGGTAGACCCCAGTTAACAAAACTATGTTCAACATCTTCTCGTTAGTGACCCTTCTAGAATTAGTGGCCCCTTATTATTCCCTTCGCCTTCCTATACGGTTGTGGGACATTTCCGAGTCGGCCGTTTCCGAGTCGGACATTTCCGAGTCTAGCACAAAAACGTTAAATTGGCGCTTTTCTTGCAGCTCAGTTCTTTTTGTTGTTTGTTGAATAAAATTGCTGCTTTAAACTTCAGCGATCGAAAAGGAAAAAAAAAGAAATTATGTTAGGGTTGATTCAAATTTTGACCAGAAGAGGATTTGGTTGATTTCAACCATAGACTCGGAAACGGCCGACTCGGAAACGGCCGACTCGGAAACGGCGACTCGGAAATGTCCCACAACGCCCTATACATCCCTCATTCCTTTTAAAAATGTTTTGGCACTCATTCAAAAAACATTTTTTGCATATTTTTTGCCTTTTTCCCCAAGGCAATTTTTTCTAAAAAAACACTTTTTTTTTCAAAAAGTGCTTTCCCGATTTTAAAAACGTGTTTTCTCAACGTTAAACATTAAAAGAAGCACGATTGAGATGATTTTGGGCATTTTCGGGCATCGCACGCATTGTGTACTTTAGCCAAAAAAATTTAGAGGAAATCTTTCTATGACGAACAAAGGTCCGTTTACAGAATTTCTTTTTACGGCCTATTTGTTGAGATATCACTTAAACTCGACTTTCATGTAAAATAATAGAAAACACGACCTGCTGGAATATACCCCTCCCAATAATTTTTGAAGGGTACCTAAAACCACCATTTTTGAAATTAAAAAAAAACTGATGTTAGCAATGGTCAGGCTCTCAGCCTAAGCCTGAGGCCTACGGGCCAAAGCTTAAGCCTAAATCATTGGGAGGTTATATTCCAGTAGCGCTTGAAACACTATATCTCCAAAACTAATCAAGCGAAAAAAAATTTGTAACTGGACTTGGATCTCTTATGAAATTTTGGAATTATGGGTGACTTAGATTGTTATTTTTTTAACATTTGAATTTTAACAAAAAAAAATTTAAATAAGTGTCCCTCCTAAACTTCAAAAGGTCCAATTTTTCCTTAAAAAATTACGTATAGATAGTGACAGTTAAAATTTCAGCATAATTTTAGCGGTCATTATCGATACTTGAAGGTCTGATTTTATTACATCCTATTTTTTGCAGCTGAAAAATTACACCAACAACAACACATTCTATATTGCCTGTTGCAGAATGAGCCCTATAGCTAACACACCAAAGCACAGGCCTCCCCGCCTTAAGATCACTAACAACAACAACATCAACCAAGATCCCCATCATTACACAATCCCTACTCCGAACAGCTATGAAAACTGCTTTCCCCGCACTTTGGAACACAACAAAATCACCACCAAGCAACAATATATGACTGTGAAGAGAAGGGCTAATCCATTGAGAGCTATGGACACTCCGTTGCCCAACATGCTTAATGGACAAGCCCCTCCACTGCCTCCACCTCTAGTTACAGCTATAGCTCCACCTGATTCTGCCTTACCACCACCATTTGCCTACACTGATGGTCTACCCTTTGAAGCTTCTGCGAATGTTGACAAGGTAGACAACAAGGATGATGCCGGCTGTTCAAAGACGGTGGGTATATTTTAGGGTTGGTTGATGGCGACCATATGGTGACCTATGGCCGCGTTAAGTTTATCTTAACCCTAGTATATTTGTAGTATTAGTTTAGCAAAGATTTTAAATTAGAGCAAATTTAATTTTTTTTTATTTCAACTGCAAAAGTATTTTAAAGTATTTTATTAAAAAAATTCGTATTTACAGGTGGACTACCGCCTGCCAGACCCAGTCAGAAGACCTATGGAAGTGAAAGTTGCCGGCAGAAGTCTATTTGTAGACCCTAATTACGTTCAGAACTTGTCTCCTATGCTTACTAGATTCTTTGTGCGTGAAATGGTTGCAGGTATGTTTAGCATTTGAATTGAAACTGTTTGAGCCTAAAAAATGAGAGCCCAACAGGGCACACCGTACAGCAATACCATCGAGTGCAAAAAGGCACCGAAACCGAAATTTTTTTTAAACGTAGTTACTTTTGCTTATTTTCGCGTTAAATTTGACATTGAAGACTTTAGACTACTTTTGAAAACTAGTCAGAAAACTTATGTCTGATCAATTAAAACGCTTTCAAATATTGATAAACGATTATTAATTAACCGATGGGTTTCGAATCGTAAATTGTGTAGTCAAAATTTCGATTTTCAAACCCAGCAATTAATTGAGTGCCAATTCTCATTTATGAAAAATTTTGCAACCCATACATAAATATGGTCTGTTACCTATAAACACCCACGAACTTATGGACCAACCCAATACTTTCAAAAGAAATACTGCTAGTAAATACATTTTCACTCAACGCACTGGCTTGTCCCTGAAAGTCTATATATTTAAAAAAAGACTATTAACAAATTTTATGGTTATCATATTTTATCACCTATCATGAATACCTAATTGCCATATTTCTACTAACCGTATTTCCTCTAATAAGTCGGCCTCCTCGAGTTTTAAGACCTATACATTAGCTCAAAGTAAAAAAACAAAAAAGCTGTTTATTGCGTTTTCTTAACTGCCACGAGCTCTACCGATTCCACTTTTTCTATTTGAGTTAAAAACCCAAGAATCACGTGATCGACTTCAAATTTCTCCTATTTTCGAGAATTTGAAAAATAAGGTGGCCGGCTGCCTTATTATAATACTGGGTACTTCCTTAGTCCCCCCATACTCGGATTTTTTGAAAAATGACCCCAAATCAGCCCCAAAGTCATTTTTTCTGCACAACACGATAAAAGAAACATTTTTAAACACATTAGATTTAAAAAATTTCGAATTTTGTGAAAAAATTTTGCCTACCACCCCGCTGGGGTATATGGTCTTTTTAGGGTATTTTTCTCCAAACTTAAGCCTTTTTCAAGTCAAATTAAGGTAAAAATGATAGATTTTAAACAGGTTTTCTGGGGCCTACCGCATATAGATACTCTGGTATGCATACATTTTATGCTTCCAGAGTCACTTTCGAGTGATTTGTGTCTAGATATGTGTGTGCGCATCTCATTCCAAAGTCACCAAGCCCCCTGCGCCCCCGAAGGGGCCCCAGGGGCTTGATGGGTTAGAGATGCGCGCAGTTAATTACCTTGGACATAATTCCAAGCAAGACACTTGATTAAAAATGCATTTAGAGAGTCTTTTTGCCAAGCTCCGACAAGAAAAATGTAATAAATCACCCAAAAATGACCCTAAAATACCTTTAAAAGACCATCTACCCCTGAATGGTGGGAGGCGAATTTTTTTGACAAAATTCAAAAATTTTTAATTAGAGGTGTTCATAAATGCTTCTTTTATCATGTAGTGCAGAAAAAATGAGTTTGGGGGTTATTTGGGATCACTTTTCAAAAAATCCGAGTATGGGGGGACTAAAGAAGTACCTAATACTGAAATAAGGTTTTTTATGAAATTTTTATCAAACCCTCCAAATGGGAAAAAATTTAAGGTTGATAACGTTGGATAAATTCAGTTTTGCAGCCCTTATTCCATTTCAAATTGCTTTTTTTACTTTAATTGAGTCACAGCTTGCAGGAAAACACAAGAAAGTAGAAAGCCAGCTAGAGAACTTAAACTACAACGATGTGTTAGAAGTATTAAAAGCGTTATGTCCAACTGAACTTGGCATGTTCCCTACTCCTGTCACCAGTAAGCTGCACTACCACTGCTAGCTAACACCAAAACTCAAAATAATGTTTTAGAAGAATCATTCCCCATACTGGTTAGAATGTCGTCTCAATTCAAAATACCCAAGCTAAAACAAGCTTGTGAGCGGTTTGTTGCTCTCCTTCCACTATCACCAGCGTCCCTTTCTGTGGACGAGCTAGTAGATTTTTTGAGTATGGCAATCAAGTATCATCTGAGTTTGACAAGCAAGTGAGTCTACTTTTTCGAGGATAAAACAAAAAATGCCACATTTTGTAGAAAATGTGCCACCTTTTATCGTTTATTTGCAAAAGGGCAAAAATCTGCCACTTTTTCTTAATGTGATATCACTATCAAATAGCCCTGCGATGCAAATTTTTATACAATACAAGCGATAAAAGTTATCTTTCATTCATTTTGCAAACATATTTGCAAAATGTAGCACAAAAAGGTTAAAGTATGAAGCAAATCAATTTTTAACTTGTTTCCTATTTTGTCCTTTTTGTGCTATTGGGTTGGTGCATAATTAACGTCGGTTTTTTTGTTGTGTTAATTTAGCGAACATCTGACATTTTAATTCATTCTGTTTTTGCTCACACATATTAAATAAATTTTTTTATTGATTTTATTGATGTAGAGGGTTAATATGCTCCAGAATAATGTTCAGAATTGTATTTGGGTTGTTGTTGAATAGTGTGCAAATAAAAAAACCGACGTTAATTATGCACCAACCCAATACATTGCAGACATGATAAATGATACCTTATTAGAAACTACAACAGCAGGTCTACACGATGGTGTAATCTTTCAAAAAAGCAGACTAAACAGCTAGGTAATATTTGGCAAAAACGACATTTCACAAATGTGAAATTTTTCAAAACGACATTTTACAAATAGACATTTCGCAAATCGAAATTTGGCAGAGCCATACTTGACATTTTAAAAAAGAACGGATTATTTTTGAGCTAAAACAAATTTGTTCCAGTCAATTATTATTGTCAGCTGTCCATTTGTGAAACGTCGTTTTAACAAGTTTCGATTTGTGAAATGTCGTTCTTGCCAAATATCGCCTAGCCGGCTAAACAAAAAATGGCGCATTCACAAAAAGGTGGCACTTTTTTGCATATCATCTCTTGTTTTTTTTACGTTACGCACCAACTAAATTTAAAGGATTCGCCTTCTGTGTGGTCTCCTGAGCATGCCCGCTCCAATCATTATTTCTACTGCCTCCACTGTAGAAGCGGTCGTGAGAACTCTGTTTGCCAGCTGCTATCAAGTGTATGCATACAAAATGCTAACTTATTTTTTAAAAACATTTGTTTAGCTTCTGCGAGGGCAAATTAGGCCACAGCCAGCTAGTGCACCAGGCCCGCCTGAAAGTACCATGCAGCATGTGTCGCTGTGACCCGCCCAATCTACCTATAATGCCAGTGATTAGCGAGCATACATTCACAGTCTGTAGTAATTGTCACTCCACTTTGTGCGCTGCTTGCACTTCCAAGCCATGCTTAACTCTGCTCGAACGCTTTGTGACTGACAATTTTTCAAGGAAAAGACAAAGTTTTGGATGAGAAAATTGTTTTAATCATTTGTATTTTTTTCGGGTGCAATTATTTATTGGAAAAACAAATCAAATAGTACTTTTGTGTATGAATAAAATATTTTTAAGATGCTCAAAAGTCAAATTAAAAAGTGGTCGATGGCACAAAGATTTACCACTGTTAAACACAGAATAGGGAAACTAATGTTGAAAACCTTTTCTGATGTTGTCATTTATTTACAGATAAGGGAGCTTTTTCGACTGTACATTTACTCATGCAAAATCTGCAGTCGATTTTTGATAAAACGGACCTCTTTTGGACAGCTTGAGAGATATAAAAAAAGTATCAGCTTTAGAGGTATAAAAGAGGTACCGTATTTCCTCTAATTGTTTAATGCAACCTAATACATGGCATACGACTCTATACATTGTGACTCGACACACCGGGTTTCAAGTTCCACTGCCGTTACGTGTAATTTCTCTTTTGTTAATTTTTTTGGTTTGTAGCGGACTTTTGTGCTGTTTTTTCCTCTAAATTCTTCATTCTCATTGGCTTTAGGGATCCCTTGACACTTTTTTTGAAAAGAAAATTTATGCGGTGTGCTCTGAACACGGTTTGATAAGTCCAAAACAACGTCGCGAGAGATTTAAATATTCCTTGAAGAAGTATTTACATCAAAAACCCTAAAATTTAAGATTTGGAAAAATACAACACAACAGGGGTCTTCCACTCAGTGATATCTAGGTAGTGTATCCAGATTTCCAAGTGTTATTGTCCAAGTATCCAGATGATTTACCCAGGTATCCAAGAAGGGCTACTTACTATCCCAATAGTCAAAGAATTACGGCAAGAAGCTCACTCTATACACAACCATCCAGCGTTCATCCAAGTTTGGGGTGGGGTTTGATGGTTTATGAGTTGGTGGTGGTAGATGCGCTGATTTAGATAGTAAAAACACAGAAATACAGTCAACACAGTTAATCAGTCACAGTTATTGACAACACAGCTAACAACCACCTCAGTCATCTGCCAACCTTAGTCTGGTCCCTGGGGTGATATTCAGGTGGGTTAGTAGAGTTTTGGATCAAAAGTCGTGTAAAGTGATCTACTTAACCCCGTTTCAGATGGGCGAGTAAATTTTAGGAAATTCAAGGATTAAATAAAAAATAGGGTATTTATCGGGGTATTAAATAGGGTATCCATCGCATAAATAAACGAACTTTTAGGTTTTTTTAAAGTAAATAAAATACACTATCCTGCTAAAAATGATGTCTATTCATACAAAAAGTTAAAAAATGCCATAAAATACCAAATAATACATATTGGGAGTCAAACTTGAAACCCGGTGTATTGAGTCACAATTTATATCTAGTCGTCGTTATACCCCTCTAATAAGCGCACACCCTCTACTTTTAGAACTTATATATTTTTTTTCAAAGCTGTTTAATGCATCTTCTTAACTCCCACGAGCTCTGCCGATCCCCTTTTTATTTTGGATATTCAGCCAAAAATCTCGAGATTGACCTCAAAATTTTCAGATTTTTGGGGGTTGAAAAATAAACACACATGTGGGCTAATTAGATGAAATACGGTATGAACTTCCCACTTCAAAGCAATTTGAAAACCACGTTTTACTCCTCACACTTGATAAAATTTTGTTTACACTTGGAAAACACTATTTTTGACAAATAACTTTCAATCAAGTTTGCAGTAAATTTTTATTTCAGTGTTTGATCATGCTGGTGCATCAACGATTCCTTCAATAAACTTGACATTCAAAAACCAGCTGTTTGGTTCAGCTTGAGCGATGGCCACTGTCAAAACCTTAAATTATCCACACCGTTTTTTATTTTTTGAGGTCTTACAGTGTCGTCAGTATCGATCGGCGACGGTTTTTCGGCACACAACTTCTGATAAAATTTAGTATTTTGTAAGTAAGCGTAGGATAGGCTAGTGTACATTAGGATTCACTCAAAGGGATGCAGTTTCCTCCTCGTTTACCTCTAACGAAAAAAAACATTTCGGTACTTTTCGGTTATCTTGGGAACATTCCCTTGATTCCCTTGCCATTTTACCTTTATTTCTTTATGTTAGGAGTATGAAAATGAAATAAAATATGAGTTCAGGAGTGTTCCCTGGATAACCGAAAAGTACCAACATTTCTAATAAGGCTCCCTCTTCTTTAGAGGATCAACTTGAATTAAGCCCTCAAAACTCTGAATTTCATCAGTAAATTTTATTTTAACGTTTTTTTTGATTTAATTATAATTTTTCAAATTTGGTTTGACTAGCATGTAGCCCTAGATTTTGGCTTTCTAATGACTTATCAAACAAATAAATTGAGACATGTGGAAATTAACACTACGTGTCCAATGACGCGAAAAAGTGTGACTGCGACTTACGCTTCAAATCGATTTGAATTTACGTCGCAGTCGCAGTCGCAAATTGGTTTGACACATGTGACTGATTGTGACTGTGACTGTGACTTTTGCCGCGTCATTGGACACGTAGTGTAAGAGATTTTAAAAAACTTCAATTTTTTAAAACCTCACAAACTTTTGTGTTTCTCAAATTATTCAGCAGAATTTGATAGCTCTTTAAAATGCCAAAATCTACTGTATCATACTAGTGAAAAATTTTAAAAAATTACAATCAAATCGAAAGAAAAACTTCAAAGTTCAGTAATTTACTGGTGAAATTCAGACTTTTAAGAGCGCACTTCAGTTAAAGCATTCTTTAAAATAGCCTTATTTATTTATAATCTTGATAAAATCCTAGCAGATTTCGATTCAGTTTTAGCACAAAATGTGGTATTCCAGAAAAAAATTCTTACAACAATCTCCACATTTGTTTAAATTCCTACTAGAAAGACCGTCGCCGATCGATAGCCATTTTTTATGATATACCTTTGTAGTGTTGGCAGGTACTATCTGATCGATAATCAAGTCATTGCCCTCAATGTTCACAGAGTTGGACATAGACAGGTCTAATTTGTAGTGCATTGCTCTGTTAATCTTTCCGGCTAACAGAATGGTGTAGTATTCAGTCTTGAATTGACGTAAGTAGTGCAGGTCTTTTAAATATCTAAACACATTATATATATTAAAATCCATTTGATTTGAGAAGGATTACGGTAGTGGTGCAGCATTGTTCCAGAAGTAGTCCACCAAAAATCCCTCTGAATCCGCAGATGACTGTTCAATCTCAAAGTGGGCAAACGTGAAACCTCCGCCCGAAAACATGAAGTCGACCAACAGTGGACAAGCCTGGTTGAAAATTGAAATTAGTGTAGTTTTACATAATTGTTGGTTTGCTGAGTAAGACGCCGACTAAGTTTTCTCATAGGGTGGCAAATCACTTTTTAGTATTTTCTTAAGCTTAGACCCTACATTTTTGCTAGCCGCTTATAACTAACTCACGGTGCTCATAAAAAACTTCTTGTTGTGTCCCAGTTCACGAACAGCCAACCACATCTATAAATTGTGGAGTTCAGATGACATACAAAACTAATTTAGCGTTCACATCTCTCAGAATTCCTCTTGGACCATAGCTCTCAGCCTCTACTTGATGCATTCTAAACCAATTTATTTGCTGTGAAGAGTTTACCATATTTCCACTAATTATTCCCCATGCTCTAATTATCACCAGCCCTTATTTTGGGTAGACTGAAATTTATGTTTTACTAAGTTTTTAACCTTGTAAAAATGGCATTTTAACATCTGAAATTCTTCAAACGACAAAAACTTAAAAGCTATTTGAAGTTAACGCCCACGGCGTTCATTAGAGGAAATATGGTATTTAATTAACTAACTCTATAAACGTTCTCATAGAGAGGCAGGAGTTGCGCAGTTCGAAGTTTTGGCAAATCTTTTGCCATTTCTTAAAAATACATTCCATTAGGCTTTCGAACCAAATATACCTCCTCCAAAACTTTTCCACTTCCCGACAATATACTATAGGCTTCAAATTCAGCTTTGCTCAAGAGCCCATCATTGTCCAAGTCAAACATGTCAAACAGGTTCATCAACATCACTCTATATAAAACATCTTTATAGATTCTTAAAGGGCAAACTAGGGTAATATAACTTGAAAGGCTTGGTCAACTTCCTCTTGTCGTCCAATATTTCCTCGCTTTTATCAGGCTCAATCATTTTAAGTGGACGGCAAAACTTCATGATGAGAGTATATGTGCCGGAACCCAGCTTCACCCAGTCCATGTACATTTTCTAAAGTGAACATTATTCCAAGTGACGGTGGAGTATTGTAGGCACTGACTACCTAATTTTTTCGGCTCAATTGCAGTTTAGGCATCCACAACCACTTTAGGCATCCATAAATGGATGCCTAAACTATTCATTGGATGTCCAAACTGCATTGTACCTTTTTTCATTCTTCCAGTGGCCTCAAAAGTCATTTCTTTACACTGTCTAATCACTTTTGGCCAAAAAAGGTTTTTTGTAAAAAATGTTGGAAAAAAGTTTTACCTTGGCTTCCAAGCTAATTTATAAAAATTAGAACAAATAAGCTTGTAGACCAAGGCAAATTTTTTTTCAACATGTTTTACAAAAAAAATATTTTTTGACCGAAAATGATTAAACAGTGTAAACAAATGACTTTCGAGGCTATTCAAAGTTTAAAAAAAATTACATGGCTATTGCCACGACTTTTGGATCTACCTAATATTTTAGCTCTATTGTACCTGAAATCCAAAAAAAACTTACACTGCCTTCTTTGCGCCTGGTTAGTGCCAAGATTTTTTTGGAATCTCTATCTGAGATTATATAGCCAAGGAGGGAGTTGTTGAAACGGTTCAGCGAAGAGTCTATTTTTTCGTTGATTTGGATATTGATGCGGACTCTTTGAGACCTGTCCAGACTAAACGAGTATGCCACACATGTGCTTTGGGTTGAATTCTTCTGTATCACCAGACTTTTTAATGAGACTGTCTGCAAGTAGAAAAGATATAGTTTAGTAACTTATAAACTACCTTACCGTTTCCTCTGTCCCAGTCTCTCTGAATGAATTCATGTTAGAAGTCATTCCATTAGCTATCTCTCTGGTCACCGTGTTCTGCTGCTGCTGTAGATTGTTGTTGCGATTGGTGGTGGAAAAGATGGACGACAGGGACTCAGAACTAACTGACTTGTGCAACAGCAGTAGACTGGCTGCAATAGTTATAAGATAACTAAATCAACCCAAATCAGCCTTACTAACAGAGGACACAAAGTGCGTTTTAGCTAATGTTTGAAAAATCAGTGATTTTCACGGTGATTGAAATAATAATAATAAAAATAATGATTTCATTAAAAAGTAGGCTTGTTTCAGTTTTCATTTTAGTTTTTTCAAAAGAGGCTATGTACATTTTGGGGGTTTTAAGTTTAAATTCTAACGAATCTAAAACGCACATTCTGTTACTTGCTTACTAGACTCCTTCTTTTGTTCCTCTAGTATGCGGGCATTTAAATCCTTGAGCTCTGTTTGACAACTAAATTTTAACAGCTTAGGAAACTTCTTGAAATAAAACAAATTAATCGCAGTGGAAATTTTAGCTATAAACCAATGAGTCTGCAAGATAAATAAATCTTGCAAACAGAAAATTTGCAATTGTTTAATAAAAATGACTTAACATCACTAAAATCTAGCTTCCAAGCCATAAGGTGAAAATTAACTTTAGACACAAATACAGCAATGTACTAATTTACTTGTGAATGTTGTAGACCATCTGCAAATATTACATTCAGCAAATACTAATAGTCTTGAAACCCCACATTTTCTATCTGTTCATTCTGTCTTCTCTTGTCCTTCAGCCAATCCAAAGCATCTTTCAGGTCTTCATTTTTTGTGTGAAAAGTCTGAAACCATAACAACACGCTTAATTAACAGGGGCTTTAAGGGATGTCACACATTAAAGTTAATATGTGTCTACTTCGCCAAATCTGAATTTCCGCATATTTCTTTCGATTTCGGAATTTTCTAAAAAATTCACCCAAAGACCTTTTCACCAACTATTTAAAATCTCATCAAGTCAGTTAATATCTTGCTACAAGCTGAGATTTAGAGCTGCACGTTGCAATAAAAATCAAAGAAGGTTACGTGAAAATTAGAAAAAATTTTCAAAAAATTCAAATTTGTTAAATAAACACATGCCATATTTTTTGTAATAGACCTAGAGACAGGCTAGTGAAAAAACCGAGCAATAGATCTATTAGAGGAAATATGGTAATTCTGTGTGTGATTTCACCTAAAGTCAATAAATTTATCCAATTTGACTTTATCCAATTTATCCAAGATTCTTGCTTGTTAGAAGAATTCTTTAGCTTTGCATCTTTTTCTCAAGGTATTTAAAGTGCGTAAAAATTGATTATAATTACCGTATTTCCTATAATAGACGCCCCGGAGCGTTTATTTTCGAAGTCCTTCTAAGGGGGCATTTATTAGAGCAGGAGCGTCAAAGAGTGCGGAGGCGTTTATTTTCGAACCTGTCGGTGCCAAAGGTGCCTACGAAAATCAGGCACAAGATAATCAAAGCAAACAAAATTTGGCTCTATTGTACAATGGGTACCATGTTTACTTCTAGTCCTCCGTACTGATTTTTCACAAAAGTTTTTTCATTGTTTATTTTTTTCTCTATAACCGATAGCAAAAAATATCGGATGCACGATCGTAAACAAAAATCACTGATATATTTTTCACATTTGCACAAGTAAATTTTCCAAAATATTTTCCAAAAAAAATTTAATATGGGGGGGGGCGTTGGGCGGTGGGTGGTTACAAAAGGAAAAAATGGCATCCATTGTACAATAGAGTCCAAAATTTATCCAATTTATCATCCATTTATCCAAACAACAACAAAACCCGCAATCAATCAAACAATTTAAAATTCTAGGAAAACATTATTCCAGTCATTGTTTTCAAACACCAAATATCCGTTCTCTTAGTCCTGTTTTTGTCCGGTTCTATCACCATACCCACTGCCTTTCGAATAGAAGAGCGTCACCAGTTCGAACCGCCTCCTCTGGAATCGGTCCATTTTGCTTGTTGCAGTGAATTTTGCAAAAAAAACACAACTTCATCAAAAATAGTAATTTGTACTAGATAAAATGGCCTTTAGGGGCCATTTTATCGCTTAAATAGACGCGGGCGTTTATTTTTATAGTCCGTCTAAGGGTGGCGTTTATTAGAGCAGGGGCGTCTATTAGAGGAAATACGGTAGGTAGGCCGAAAATAAAGATATCAGCCAATCTTTTGGAAAAAATACAAATTCACGATACCGTACTTTCGAAAAAGTACACAAAACCAAATCTACGGCTTTTCAAAATGTCCGAAAAGGTCTGATTAAGATTTTTAGGCATGGCGCAGTGGTTAAGCTGTTCGTCACACGATTTTACATAGCAAATATGTTGGGTTGTTACACAGTTAACTCGAATTTTCAAAAAATTCTGACCTTTTTTGATGTTTTTATGTGTATTTTTTTACAAAATTTTGAGTATGTGACCCCGCAACTAAAAGCCTAGGTCACTGGCTACACAGTGGTATAAAATTTTCTTCATTCAGTTCACAAAACTTGATCTATTTTGATAAAAACAATTTCGAGTGGACTGGACTTTTTCAGTTTCCGACCAAAAATTTCCAAAAGTATAAATTGGACCTTTTCGGACGTTTCGAAAAGCCGTGAAATTTTAAATGCAAAATTTAGCTGCTGTCCTTGGCATATTCAACGATCTTATTCCAATCCAGCTTCCCATCCAAATTGGTCAATGCATTAAAAGAATTGTAGAGGCATCGAAATCGGTGACTGGAATTTGTTGGAAAATGTGATAAGCCTCCTGGTAGGAAATTTCTTCTAAAATAAATCCACTTTTAAGGTTGTAACTAGCACGTATCCATCTTCTCCTACCTTTGTGAGTGCCATAGTTCCAGAGCCCTTTTAAGTCGTCGGGGGTGACATCTTTGCCAGCACACACAATCACGTCCACCAGTTCTCTGAAGGTGATCAGCCGCTGTTCGTAATCATGCTGCCCAATTTCTGTTATGAAAGCGTCACGGAAAGCCTTCTTTTCTTCCTCCTCAAACATATGCACCGACATTTCTGAATCCAGGTGTTCACTTCCAGAACTGCCTAGATGCTTATGGGTGTAATTTTCCTGGTCTTCGTCACTACTGCACATTATAACCGGCCGTTCAATGCTGTTCCCACTTTGTATTGACCTTGGATTTGTCGTAAATTAACAAATTTATGCAGAAACTGTAATTTTTAGGATTCTTTAATGGGGTGGGGGAATGAAAGTTGTTAAGGAGATAGTCTCGGCACTAAATGGTTAATTTAAATTTCATATTGTTAACTTTATATTTTGTTGACAACTTGGTGCTGAAATGTGAACAAACGTTTTGCAGAATTAAAGTTGGATTAGCATCATCAATATCAGAATTTCTGCACTGCAGATTTCGTGTCGAGACCAGTGCTGTAAAATTGCTCTTTCTGTGCTCTTGCTCTGGCTTTGAGTTTTCAAAATTTCGATCTAGCTCTGAGCTTTTAAAATTTTCGCTCTGGCTTTGAGTTTCCTCGGCTCGGAGCCAGAAAAAGAGTCACAGCGAGAGTCGATACACCACTGGTTTTAAGGTCACTTTCAAACATACTTTTTAATCCAAAAAATCAATATAAGATCGTTAAGATTGATATCAATGGGTTTGATTTCGTGCTAGCTCCTAGTTTTTAGAGGTTTTGCTCGCAGAAAGAGTACTTTTCACATAAACTGTAATGTTAATCGGCTTACAAACTTTTTCAAGTTTTTGAATTTTTGCTCCCACTTTTGCTTTGAATTTTTAACACTTGGCTTTAACATCTGGCGCCGAGCCAAAGCGTTATACACCACTGGTCAAGACTATCTCCTTATCAGCTTTCACCACCCACCCTTAAATACACCAAAATAACACTGATTTTATAAAGGAGTCTAAAATGTAGCCTTAGATGTTCTCTTATATTGTAGTTACACGTGATGAAGATGTACACATGTGCAAAGCGATCATTGAACATGTTGAAAAGAAGCAAAATTTTGCAAGCTTATGGAAAGGTTATTTTACCGAGAAGTTACAGAAAAAAATTTAAAAAAATCATTTCAAAAAAAATTTTAAAAATTTCATAGGGGAGAGTATTTGTGGTGGAAATTTCCAACAGCCGGCATTAATGGGTTAAAAAGAATTTTAAAAATTTATTTCAGGGGATATAAATTGGTGATTAACTTGTCAATTCTGGTTGTCCTATTGGTTGTCCTGGACAACCAAAGCTGTTTGTTTTCTTTCAAGTAATACACTATTTGCTTGCAGCACAAAAGAAATCATCTTGATGCTTCCAACTAGGTTGTCGGCCGGCCAACATTTTCGGCCGGCCGAGCCGACAACCCTACTTCCAACAAACAAATAATCAGATCAACCATTGAGATAGGTTAATTTAGCAAATAAAGCAATGCAGCAGTCTTGCTTCCTAAAGCCACTCTTATAAATTTTACTCTCGCTCAAGTATTTCAGCTGCTTTGAAATTCCCACAAATTTTTTATTTTAAAACAAAGTATAACTTTTTTGAAAGCTCTTAATCTCCGGTTTTGTTTGACACCAAAAAAACATTTTACTGACAAGGGAAAATATCGAACTTTACGATTCGATACGAAAATTGTAAACAACGTTATATTGTATAGCATAGTCAATTTTATACAAAATTTGGCGCTAGTATAGAATACCCCCCAAATCAGACCTTCTAAAAATCATTGTAACTACCTTTAAACAACAAGTTTTAGGGGGCACATTCTAATATAATTTTAAATATCCTTATTCATTAATATCATTATTCATCATTATTATCATTATTACATCTTTTTAGCTTTCTTATGGATGCGCTTAAGGGAATGAATTGCAGTCCCCTTTTCCGCTTTCGCTTTTTGATACAAGTCCAAAGAAAATACAATGTCGAAGGTTCCGTGATATTCAAACTGAAGGCAATGGTTCTTCGGCGGAGTTGAACAGGTTTACTGTTTGCATATACGTTTTGTTAGTATCATCAACCATCTTAATGGTTTCAGGCGTTCATTATGACTGCTTCATAATTCCTATACCAAATCAAACTTCGTTGTCCTTTGTGCTCTGCAATTTCACTATTTCAACCTAGGTCTATATTACGCACGATGGTCTTTCCTCATATCAAGCGATTAATGCAATGAAAGACAGCTACAAACACTACGAAGTTCTTCACAAGTATTCTTTACAATGTACTTGAGAATAGTTTAGTTGTTTGTGAAAAATTATAGGTACAATTTTGTATCGCCTATCCGGAAGTGTATACAGACCATCAGATCCCATTCGGGGAAAGATTTAAACAAGCAAACCGAAGCCGCGGTGGTACTGCTCGCCAGTGTTTCTCAACTTCTTGTCTGAATATTTATTTATGGGCTTTCGGCGGACCTTATGCGCTATTCTTCTTTTGGACAATGTCTCTGAACTGTTTGTTTGTATGAATGGCGAGATTAATATTAATGCACTGTAATAGACTCGAATGGGATTATGACATTTGATGAATAATAAAGATCTTGTAATCCTTTTCATTCGTATGATAAATTTTTCATTAAAATTTGTCAATTTTCGCCGCCATGGTTGGGGTCACCATATTGTGAAGCAGCTCAGTTTAGGTAGCCCTTAAACTTAGGAGCAGGCCAGCGTATGAAGTTGTGACTAATAAGTAGGGCCCCAAATTCAAATGCTAAAATGCAGAAATAGCATAAAATATGCGCTAAAAATGCTAAATATGCGCTAAAGCAATAAATATACAGAGTATAATTTTTAGACTAAAATTTTTAAATGTACCGCATAAAATTTGTGCAGAATCATTATATGTCGTAAAATTGCTGTAAACATGCTTTTAAACGGTTTGGCAACTTATATGCTTTAAACATACTTTTTGGATAATGCTAAATTTTTGCAAAAAAAAGTTGACCAAAATTTGACACATGGCTTTTTGAGCAGGTGATTTAACCTAAGGATTTGATCCATTTTGACTTTAGGATTTAATTCTGTTTGATACAGGATTTGAACACAATTTCAAAAAAATTCTGCTCCATGAAGATGCTGCCGCAGTTTCAGTCGAAAAAGATTTCTGAAAAGTGTTGACCGCCATTTACTAGCTAAGTTGCAAAAAAAGATTTTGTAAAGCAATTTCGAGAGATCTAGGGGTTCTGTATACCACTCTTTCGCATCTTCTCGCAAATATAAACAATGTGCATTTTGCAATTTTCGAAATTAATATCTTTTTAAACCAAATCGGTGCTGCACTGTTATTTTAACTACTTCTTTAAATTATAGAATCACACAGTACTGAAAAAGTTAGCTAACTCAATAGAGGTTATTTAGTGAAAAAATCTCCTTATTTCACGCTTGAAAATAAGTATTGCCCTTTTGGAAACTAAGATATTGACTTATTTTACACAAAGACGAGATTCGGCATGCTGCGACATCTTTTAAACAAAAATTTCTGAGATTTTCTGTATGCAAAGTATGTCAAAAATCATAAAATATGCAAAATATACTAAAAATGGAAAATATGCAAAACATGCTGCATAAAAGTACGAAAAAGTACTCAAACAGGGCTAAAAGTGAGTTTTTGTGCATAACTATTGTACATATCCGCAGAAAAATATACCTTGCATAGAATTTGAACCCCTACTAATAAGTGTTTTACTTTTTCTGAGGTCTAGAACATATATTTAGGTGCTCTTTACTTAAGTTTTAGAAGGCATAAGTTTTGGGAATTTATTCTATACTAGGGTCAAAATTTAAATATTTTGGTAAATAGACACAAAAAATGGAATCTTGAGACTCCAGAAACATCAAGCCAAAAACTGCCTTGCCCCTGTGGATTTTCGAAAAAATATGTTTTTGCAGTGAAACCTCGATATAAGGATAACTCTAAAAATTTGATCCCAAGCAAGGACTGACAACTTTTTTAGCCCATTTATTGAAAAAAAAAAGCATTTGACCCAGAGGTCGTATTCTACATTGCGGATTTTTTGAAGATCGGATAATCTGTTAAAAAATCCGGTTTTTTTTAAAACCGGATACACCGGATTTTTTAAGGATTTTTTGAAGATTTTTTTGAAGATTTCGGCTCAAGAAATCACTGATGACTAAATTTCGCGCGTCATCGTTCGTCATCGATTCTCGTCCTTCTGGCAAATAACAAGGGACCCGCATAGCTGTCGCTCTCGGCATTTCTGAAGTTTTATTCGTGTAGCCCATAGTCGGTATTTTGTGTAGCCGCAAGTATTTTCAGAAGAATCAAAATTTGTTGTACAGACTAAGAAATGTGTAAAAACATTGATCATTTTACCTTGGTCCCCCTATGGTTTTTAATTATTCCAAATTCGTTGGTTTTCGAATAGGTCGATATGAAGTCTTTACTTTAAAAATGGTAATTTTATATCAAATACGAATCTGATATAGAAAACCCACATAATTAAAATATATTGTTATGACAGTTTGAATATTCGATTTGCATTTGGACAAAATGAACATTTCTAGGAAAAACTTTATTTCGACTTTGACCTTACCTTAGCGCTAAAACATGTAAAATTTTCAAAAAATACTGAGTGCAATAGTAAAACTAAAAAACAACAGACTATACTTTAGGGATACATTAACGGATGTGTCCTAAAGTTAGCTTACACAATATGCCGTGACCTATGTTGTTTTGGAATCTGATGATAGGATAGCGTTCTTGAAACATATAAAAAATTATCTTTATCGTCGCATTCTTTATCGCAAACGATAATAATATCAACAAGCAATAACTAGTTATTATGTGGTATGTGTCTCTAAACTTGTTTTAAGTGTTTTTATATTCAGATCAAGTTACCTATCAAACTACCTCTTAATTTTAAAAATATTTGCGTAGTTGTATTAGAATTGATGTGTTTTTTAATTTTTCCCAATTCTTCAATTTAGCTAAATAAATAGATATTTTAATAAAATTGAGCAACCACTAACTATTTCAGCTTGTGTAACCTTTCAACCCTCATAGTCAAATAATGTCTTCTGGTTGTGAAGTGGCTACTGCTGTAGTGTGCCTGCAGTTGGACAAGTGACAGTGAAGACGCAAGGGGAGAGCTGTTTGAGGTGGATCTGGCCGTGATCAGTCAGTCTAGAACGTTCTCCCAGATGTATGAAGACTTGCTTGACTGAGGGTGACTATTTCGAGTTTCCCATCCCGGCTGTGACTGGCAAGGTGTTTGAAAAAGTGTTGGGTGGTGCAAAGAACATATTGGTGAGTTCTTCATCATTTTATTTACTTAGGGTTTTTCTCAATAAATAGTTTATACAAAAGGGTTCGAATTTTAAAATAACATTTTTGTGAAATAAAGGACATTAGGTAAAAGTGCCATTTTATCCATTGCTTATCGGTTTTTGATTACAAAAAAAGAAAATTTCTAAAAAAATTTATTTCGACTTGACCTTTCACTGTGACCATGGCAGTTGAGAACACAAATTTAAAAATTAAAAACAGTACAAGGGACCAGAGACAGGTCTTAAAAAATTTCCGGGCACAATTCCAGGATGGGACGATTTTCTAAAATTGATGGGATAGGACGAATTGTAAAGCCAAAATTATCTTTAGATACAATAGACTTGCGACAAAAAAAAACAACAGAGATAAAGAAACGTCAAATTTATGACTTTTTCTCATGTTTTAAGTATTTTTGCTCATTTTAAAGTTCATAAAACTGCAAACTGAAAACTAAATGCTGAATTATTCGCAAATTGAAATTTGAACATGCTTTCTGAAATTAGCAATAACAAAACTTTAGATTTTTAGAACCATTTGTTCAGTTGAAGGGCAGTTTTAGGTCAAGTGAAAAATAATAAAGTTTTTATCTGGTCTGTAAATTAACTACAAAATGGAAAGTGCTGTTAGTTGGAGGTCATGCTTAAATCTCGGCTACAGAATATTTCGAAAACGAGAATTCTAAAGTACTCAAAATTTTCTGACTTTGTGGATACTTTTTAAGTTTCCCAAAAAACATGACTGGCAAATTTTTAAATTGTAGTTTTTAAAGTATAAGTTTTGGGGGAAAATTGCGTGACGTTACTCATCAGTGTTGTATGATTCTCAGGTTTTCTGGCTTGTTCTGGCTCGAGCAGGGGCAAAGAGCCGAGCAAATTTTTCAAGTTCAGAGCTCAGAGCCAGAGCCGGAGCGAAAAATCTCGAAAATACATCACTGGTTGCATCCCAGCAAAACGTGGCGCGATAGCTTAAACCAGTTAAAAACACAAATTTTTGAAAATTCGGCTAAAATGGGTAAGCGTTATTTTTTCATGCTCATTTTTCACCGAATCTTTCACCATAGGTTGTGACAGGGAATAATCTTGAAGACTTTATTTTGCATACATACGAGATCAAACTTTCCTCTTAAACAAGTTTTCCACTCAATTTTTGCATTAATTTCAGGTGTGCCAGAACCAGTGATCCAAGAAGACCCAGCCACTCGGGAACGCATTTGGTTTAAGCTGACCGATGCTGAAAACCTTTTATAATGTGCCGGTGGAGCAGATTGTGGAGTTGTTGACAGCTGCCAATTACTTGGACATCAAGACCCTTTACTTGTTTGGCTGTCAAACCCTAGCCGCTCTCATCCGCGGCAAGACTCAGAGGAAGTAAGTATTCGAACTCACAATTCAAAAACTAAATAGCAATGGTTACAGATTCGTGAGCTGCTGCAAGTGAAAGACGACTTGACCGAGGAAGAAAGAAGCTATTCGAAAGGAGAATGTCTGGTGCCAATTCTGAATCTTTGACGTGTCAATTAAGTCTGGTGTATTTTCTATACATTTTATTGATTACACTTGTTGCCCAACAAATTATGTCAACAAAAGCTGTCCTTATCTTCATCTGTTGTTTTAGATAAATGCAAAAGTTTGTCTTTTTGGGTTGTAAATCTGAAAATTCTAACAATATTTATTACAATCCAATTTTTTGCATACATAACAGAAACATAAGTTCAATAATTTATTTCTTTTAACTGACATCTAAAAAATCACCAAAAGCAGTCTTTTCGGTGTTCAAAAAAGGCGGTACCAACTGAATTTGAAAATATCATACATTTTTCACAGTTACTGTTTTAACTGTAAAAATTTGTTCTGCATAGAAAGGTTGGTAAGCGTGTTTCAAAGGTAGTTTCTTATGTTTCAAAATTTAAGACAGAAAATATTAATTTTTCACAAGTTAACATGTCGAACTGTATGATTCGATTCAACAATTCTGATTCTCTCTAATACTCATTTTTTTTTAACAAATGGGTTAAGAAATCGGACCCATGTGGTTTAAAGGTGTCCCTCCTTCGAGGTATGACTGCAGAAAATGGCAACCGGCCCAGTATTCAAAACTATGTTCAACTTCTTTTGATAGCGATTGTTTAGACCTTCCTTCCTTCCTAATGCCCTTAATCCCTTTAAAATATTTTGGCAATTTAAAAATTTTTTTAATTTTCCTAAATTTTTACCAGACCAGGGCAAACCAAAAAATTTGATTTTCCAGAAACCAAAGTGTTTCCGTGCCGTTTCAAAGCACGAGAATCAATATGAGACGGTCCCTCCCCTTCGGTATAAGTAAATTTTGCGCTGGCTGGGGGATTCTATAGTCTATCCCAAACAAAAGCAGTTAGGATTCAATCATATTTATCTTCTCTTTGAATTTTCTGACAAAGTTCTGAGTTATTCATGAGTAGATCATAGATACCTGCGTAATCGATGTCAAAGTTGACTCAGACTTTTATAAGAGCCTTGACAGTTTCAACATTGAGCGAATTTCTGGAATCCATCCATTGAGCTTTGCACAATGAAAAGACCCGTTCTACGAACACGTTGGTCAGCTGAATGGATAAGATACTGCTTACGAGTTTGTAGAGATGCGAAGTAAGTCTTTATCCTAAAGAAAAAGTTAAGAAATCTTTTCCAAAATCAAAACGACTTACCTTAAATATCTTTTGCCGTTTTGTTTCTGCTGAATTCCCATCGAAAACTTCATCTGGAATTTGGCGCAGTATTCTGTTCACTTCTGCCACTTAGTTGTCTTCAACAGAGCTCATCCTTGTCAACAATTGTAAACCGGCACAACTTGTCTTGCCAACTCCACTGTCACAGTAAAGTCGATGTTCCTGGCCTTCAGCATGATTCACGAGATGTTTGTCGGCACAGTCTCTTTCCTTCACTTCCACATCCAAGCGTGCAAGTGATGTTGCTCTCGACGCTCCAAGAAATTAGTAATTACTTCACTTAGGGGGGTGAGTTATTAGAAAGGAGTGAGTTAATGGAGAGGGGTGAGCAATTAGAGAAAATACGGTACTGTATAAGCAGTTCACCACGCTCAGCAACTTTCCAAGAACTTTGAGAAATAACTTAGTTTTTATAACACTTCGGATGTTGTCCAAAAAACTGGCGAGGAAAAACTGGCTGAGTTGAAAAACTGAAAATGAATAAAACCACCTCAAAACTAAAAAATGTCTCAAAAGTGAACAAGCACTGCAGAAAAAACCCCTTTTTGGTGCCCTCTTCCCTGTCAGAAATTCCCGCCTACGCCACTGAATATACTAGTCGAAAGAGGAAAAATAAAAGAAAACTGTTTATCCGGTTTTTTTAATAACTTTTTTATTTAAAAAAGGCTTGAAAACTCGGCAATAACTTTTGGGATACCAGTTACTGCTCAACCATACCAAAACTTTAAATGCTGTGAAAAAATTGCAATCGAATAATTTGAATTAAAAATGCATATATGGTGGCCGAATCTTTATCTTAATCATTTATTAAAATATTAAAAGCAAAATTTTCTGAGTGTAGTGTATTTATCCACCTGCGAAATTTTCGCTCACCTAATTTTCATTTAATAAATTTTGCTATTATCAACTAATATTAAAAAATTGCCTTTCAGAACTAAAATTCCAAATAATTTAGTGACAGTTATTTTCTATCTAATTATTATGCATTTTCTTGCTAATGTGCTATTTATTTATTTTTTATCCAATGCTGTTCAATTCTGTTATGCCTATGGAGGATATCAAATCATAATTGGTGGTGGAAGAGGTGGCAATGGACGTTACAGCTCTGATGGTAATGGCTATGGAAACGGTGGTGGTTATAGAAATGGTGGTGGTCGCTACAGAAACAGCTACAACAATATTAATGATGCGGACGATGGGTATCTAGGTGACGGTAATGTCTACCGAAATGGTGGCAATGGTTATCGGGTAAGCAGTGGTGGTGGTTATAGAAATGGCGGCATCTACAGAGGCAATGGCTTCAGAAATGACGATATTGCACCAGTCTTAGACAGCTACGGCAATCGCCGCACTGATTTGCTGGGATTAAGCGATCTAGAGCAGGCGAAACTAAATACTCAAGCTGAACTAGACAGAATAGAGCGAGAACGTCTGGCCGAACTACAACTGGCCAAGGATGCCAACCAACGACGACTGGATGCTATCAACAGAGCTACTTTTGAAACAACAACCGCCCATAATTGTCCCACCACCTGTTGTTCCACCACCAGCACCGACTCCCTGGTGGCAAAGTGCATAATTTGTGACTTTCTTTTTGTGTGGGCTGAACTACAAACAATTACAAAATTTTTGGCTTTTTAAAGGGGCGTGGCCGCCTTCAATAATTTCGATGTTCAAAAAAGGCAGGTTACAAAATAATTTTCAAAGTTTTCTGTTTTTCGATTAGCTATATAATAATTATTCTTCTGCTGATTCCCTTTCCTTGTTCTGCTTAGCAAGTTTGGTAAAACATACGCAAGAAAAAGTTTAATGATCAGAACACTTCTGCGGGTCTGCGATCTTCATGACTAAAATCAATGTGACTGTAGCTCGATAGCTCTATCTGCGATCCAATAAAAATCTAAAATCGAAAACCGAAAAATTAAAAATTTTTTAGGAAGATCTAAGATCGAATATACTTTTCTGCCGAAAATCGAAAATATTAAAAACATGCAAATGAAAAGAAGATCGTCTCGTAAGCAGAGCGACTAACAACCCTTTACCTTTTAAATAAAAAACCTGAGATGTACCTTAAATCTAAAGCCGACTGGAGTCTCATATAACCTCTTACAAGAAAACATATAGAACTGTGCGATTCGATTCAAAATTCTGAAAACACTATCTTGTAGAGAATGATTGATTTACTCATTGAAATTTCAATATTTTTGGCGAACAGACAGAAAAAATCTAACCTGGAGAATCAAACACCAAGCTGAAAATTACCATGGTCTCCCTGTTGATTTTCGAAAACACATTTTCTGCAACAACCGGATAAAATATATACTAATTAATTAATATTTGTTGCGCGACAAAATAGTAAAAATCTTTTTGTCAGCAATATTTTGTCGCGTGACAAAATATTTTTTTCGTTTTGTGTCATTAACTTAACAAATTTTGAATCCCTTATTTTTGCTTAGGATGTTGTCAGTTCAATGAAACTAATTCAAGGCATTGATCGGACGGCTATGATTAAAACCACTTGACGACCCTCGGTAGCCGACTGTATCCATTAAAAATCTAAAATTGAGATCCTCGATTAGCGACTTTTTCAAAAATCACACAGTTTAAGCGCTCTCCTAAACCATCCTCAATGGAATCGTCTGGTCCCGAGCAACTGAAAGGTTCAGATATTACCGGATAGTGCAGATCCACCTTCAATGATCTAGATTCATCCTCAAAACCCTGAACCAAATGGTTCTGACATGCCTTCAATGGTATTAATATCTTAATGGTCGAAAACCATCCTGAATAGTTTTGAATGCCCTCTAGAATTCTAAAAAGGCATCTAAAATTACCAATTTACTCTAGGAGAAATGGAAATGAGCAGCCACATACAGCAAGCAAAGGTTAAGGTGGCTGGTTTAACCTCTGCAGAATAACGTAGTGCTGTGCGATTCGATTCAAAAATTCTGAAAACACTATCTTGTAGAGAATGATTGATTTACTCATTGAAATTTCAATATTTTTGGCGAACAGACAGAAAATCTAACCTGGAGAATCGGGAAACACCAAGCTGAAAATTACCATGGTCTCCCTGTTGATTTTAAACACATTTTCTGCAACAACCGGATAAAATATATACATTAATTAATTAATATACATTATTGCGCGACAAAATAGTAAAAAATCTATTTTGTCAGCAATATTTTGTCGCGTGACAAAATATTTTTTTTTCGTTTTGTGTCACGTAACTTAACAAATTTTGGCCCTTATTTTTGCCTTATGGATGTTGTCAGTTCAATGAAACGAAATTCAAGGCATTGATCGGACGGCTATTGATTAGCGACCACTTCGATTAGCGACCCTCGGTAGCCGACTGTATCCATTAGTAACCCTACCGATTGAGATCCTCGATTAGCGACTTTTTCCAAAAAATCACAGTTTAAGCGCTCAGTGGTCCTAAACCATCCTCAATGGTCATAATCTGATTTGTATGGTCCCGATCCAACTTGAAAGGTTCAGATATTACCTGGATAGTGCAGATCCACCTTCAATGATCTAGATTCATCCTCAATAACCCTGAACCACCCTCAATGGTTCTGGCATGCCTTCAATGGTATTAATATACCCTTAATGGTCGAAAACCATCCTGAATAGTTTTCGGATGCCCTTTACGCAAGCTTTTCGGTAATTTAGCACTCTAGGTTAAATGGAAATGAGCAACCACATACAGCAAGCAAAGGTTAAGGTGGCTGATTTGCATGGCTGCAGAATAACGTAGTGCTTATAGATACATAGTTTCCACAAACTCCACTAGCTGTATGTGGCTACGCCAAAGTCAACCCAACACCATCAGAAACCTAGCAAGACAATACGATGCCCCTTTTTTTATGAGACGTAAAAAGTTAAAATCGACGCGTCGAGTCGACAACCCTAGTTAGGTTAAAAGATGAAATGACAAAATGATGAAGAAGACTACAAAACTGCAGCGCATGACATGAGACGAAAAAAGTCTTGACAAAATATATTTTATCGCGCGACAATGTATATAAAAAATCTATTTTATCCGGTTACCATTTTCTGCAGTCATACCTCGAAGGAGGGACACCTTTAAAAGTTCGATCCACAGCTGGGTCCGACACTTTCTTAACCCATTTGTTAAAAAAAGTGTTGGAGCCAAGTAAAGATTGAGAGAATCAGAATTGTTGAATCGAATCATACAGTTCGACATGTTAACTTGTGAAAAAAATTAATATTTTCTGTCTTAAATTTTGAAACATAAGAAACTACCTTTGAAACTCGCTTACCAACCTTTCTATCCAGAACAAATTTTGCAGTTAAAACAGTAACTGTGAAAAATGTATGATATTTTCAAATTCAGTTGGTACCGCCTTTTTTGAACACCGAAAAGACTGCTTTTGGTGATCTTTTAGATGTCAGTTAAAAGAAATAAATTATTGAACTTATGTTTCTGTTATGTATGCAAAAATTGGATTGCAATAAATATTGTTAGAATTTTCAGATTTACACCCCAAAAAGACAAACTTTTGCATTTATCTAAAACAACAGATGAAGATAAGGACAGCTTTTGTTGACATAATTTGTTGGGCAACAAGTGTAATCAATAAAATGTATAGAAAATACACCAGACTTAATTGACACGTCAATGATTCAGAATTGGCACCAGACATTCTCCTTTCGAATAGCTTCTTTTTCTTCCTCGGTCAAGTCGTCTTTCACTTGCAGCAGCTCACGAATCTGTAACCATTGCTATTTAGTTTTTGAATTGTGAGTTCGAATACTTACTTCCTCTGGAGTCTTGCCGCGGATGAGAGCGGCTAGGGTTTGACAGCCAAACAAGTAAAGGGTCTTGATGTCCAAGTAATTGGCAGCTGTCAACAACTCCACAATCTGCTCCACCGGCACATTATAAAAGGTCTTTTCAGCATCGGTCAGCTTAAACCAAATGCGTTCCCGAGTGGCTGGGTCTTCTTGGATCACTGGTTCTGGCACACCTGAAATTAATGCAATAAAATTGAGTGGAAAACTTGTTTAAGAGGAAAGTTTGATCTCGTATGTATGCAAAATAAAGTCTTCAAGATTATTCCCTGTCACAACCTTATATGGTGAACGATTCGGTGAAAAATGAGCATGAAAAAAATAACGCTTAACCTATTTTTTGCCGAATTTTCCAAAAATTTGTGTTTTTAACTGGTTTAAGCTATCGCGCGACGTTTTTGCTGGGATAAAACCAGTGATGTATTTTCGAGATTTTTCGCTCCGGCTCTGGCTCTGAGCTCTGAACTTGAAAAAATTTGCTCCGGCTCTGGCTCCTGCTCGGAGCCAGAACAGAGCCAGAACAGAGCCGGAGAATCATACAACACTGGATGCTACTAACGTCACGCAATTTTTCCCCGCAAAACTTATAATCTAAAAAATACAATTTAAAAATTTGGCATGTCATGTTTTTTTTTAGAAAAAATAAAAAGTATCCACAAAGTCAGAAAATTTTGAGTACTTTAGAATTCCTCGTTTTTCGAAATATTCTGTAGCCGAGATTTAAGCATGACCCTTCAACTAACAGCACTTTATTTTGTAGTTAATTTACTGCACTTTCAGATAAAAAACTTTATTATTTTTCACTTTTGACCTAAAACTGCCCTTCAACCCAACAAATGACTCTAAAAAATCTAAAGTTTTGTTATTAGGCTGACTTCAGGAAAGCATGTTCAAATTTTAATTTGCGACTAATTCAGCATTTAGTTTTCAGTTTGCAGTAAATTTTATGAACTTTAAAATGAGCATACGAAAAAAGTCATAAATTTGAAGTGTCCTTTTTATCTCTGTAAATTTTTTGGTCGCAAGTCTATTGTATCTATTTATTTGTTACAACTTTAGTTTCATTTTGTAGCTTAGACAAATTCCGAAAATTATTTTTTTGAACCAAAAAGTGATTAAAAATAGTGATAAAATTGTCCCAGCCAACTCAAACATACGAAACTCGTTGTTGTAAACGGAATGGTCCCTTAAAAATTTGTCATTTATTTGAGACCTGAAATCTTTATAATTTTCGAAACTTTAAGTGAAAATCTTTTTTTTTCAGTACTGCAAGCAATGGATAAAATGGCACTTTTTGACCTAATGTCCTTTATTTCACAAAAATGTCCTTTATTTTAAAATTCGGAACCCTTTTGTATAAACTATTCATTGAGAAAAACCCTAAGTAAAATAGAAATGTGAAGAACTCACCAATATGTTCTTTGCACCACTCCAACACTTTTTCAAACACCTTGCCAGTCACAGCCGGGATGGGAAACTCGAAATAGTCACCCTCAGTCAAGTTCAAGTCTTCATACATCTGGGAGAACGTTTTAGACTGACTGATCACGGCCAGATCCACCTCAAACAGCTCTCCACCTTGCGTCTTCACTGTCACTTGTCCAACTGCAGGCACATCCACAGCAGTAGCCACTTCACAACCAGAAGACATTATTTGACTATGAGGGTTGAAAGGTTACACAAGCTGAAAATAGTTAGTGGTTGCTCAATTTTATTAAAAATAGTCTATTTATTTAGCTAAATTGAAGAATTGGGAAAAAATTAAAAACACATCAATTCTAATACAACTACGCAAATATTTTTAAAATTAAGAGGTAGTTTGATAGGTAACTTGATCTGAATATAAAAACACTTAAAACAAGTTTAGGAGACACATACCACATAATAATAACTAGTTATTGCTTGCTGATATTATTATCGTTTGCGATAAAGAATGCGACGATAAAGATAATTTTTGGCTTTACATGTTTCAAGAACGCTATCCTATCATCAGATTCCAAAAAAAACAACATAGGGTCACGGCATATTGTGTGATCTAACTTTAGGACACATCCGTTAACGGTATCCCTAAAAAGTATAGTCTGTTGTTTTTTAGCCATAGAGAGGCAGGAGTTGCGCAGTTCGAAGTTTTGGCAAATCTTTTGCCATTTCTTAAAAATACATTCCATTAGGCTTTCGAACCAAATATACCTCCTCCAAAACTTTTCCACTTCCCGACAATATACTATAGGCTTCAAATTCAGCTTTGCTCAAGAGCCCATCATTGTCCAAGTCAAACATGTCAAACAGGTTCATCAACATCACTCTATATAAAACATCTTTATAGATTCTTAAAGGGCAAACTAGGGTAATATAACTTGAAAGGCTTGGTCAACTTCCTCTTGTCGTCCAATATTTCCTCGCTTTTATCAGGCTCAATCATTTTAAGTGGACGGCAAAACTTTATGATGAGAGTATATGTGCCGGAACCCAGCTTCACCCAGTCCATGTACATTTTCTAAAGTGAACATTATTCCAAGTGACGGTGGAGTATTGTAGGCACTGACTACCTAATTTTTTCGGCTCAATTGCAGTTTAGGCATCCACAACCACTTTAGGCATCCATAAATGGATGCCTAAACTATTCATTGGATGTCCAAACTGCATTGTACCTTTTTTCATTCTTCCAGTGGCCTCAAAAGTCATTTCTTTACACTGTCTAATCACTTTTGGCCAAAAGAAGTTTTTTGTAAAAAAATGTTGGAAAAAAGTTTTACCTTGGCTTTCCAAGCTAATTTATAAAAATTAGAACAAATAAGCTTGTAGACCAAGGCAAATTTTTTTTCAACATGTTTTACAAAAAATATTTTTGACCGAAAATGATTAAACAGTGTAAACAAATGACTTTCGAGGCTATTCAAAGTTTAAAAAAAATTACATGGCTATTGCCACGACTTTTGGATCTACCTAATATTTTAGCTCTATTGTACCTGAAATCCAAAAAAAACTTACACTGCCTTCTTTGCGCCTGGTTAGTGCCAAGATTTTTTTGGAATCTCTATCTGAGATTATATAGCCAAGGAGGGAGTTGTTGAAACGGTTCAGCGAAGAGTCTATTTTTTCGTTGATTTGGATATTGATGCGGACTCTTTGAGACCTGTCCAGACTAAACGAGTATGCCACACATGTGCTTTGGGTTGAATTCTTCTGTATCACCAGACTTTTTAATGAGACTGTCTGCAAGTAGAAAAGATATAGTTTAGTAACTTATAAACTACCTTACCGTTTCCTCTGTCCCAGTCTCTCTGAATGAATTCATGTTAGAAGTCATTCCATTAGCTATCTCTCTGGTCACCGTGTTCTGCTGCTGCTGTAGATTGTTGTTGCGATTGGTGGTGGAAAAGATGGACGACAGGGACTCAGAACTAACTGACTTGTGCAACAGCAGTAGACTGGCTGCAATAGTTATAAGATAACTAAATCAACCCAAATCAGCCTTACTAACAGAGGACACAAAGTGCGTTTTAGCTAATGTTTGAAAAATCAGTGATTTTCACGGTGATTGAAATAATAATAATAAAAATAATGATTTCATTAAAAAGTAGGCTTGTTTCAGTTTTCATTTTAGTTTTTTCAAAAGAGGCTATGTACATTTTGGGGGTTTTAAGTTTAAATTCTAACGAATCTAAAACGCACATTCTGTTACTTGCTTACTAGACTCCTTCTTTTGTTCCTCTACTATGCGGGCATTTAAATCCTTGAGCTCTGTTTGACAACTAAATTTTAACAGCTTAGGAAACTTCTTGAAATAAAACAAATTAATCGCAGTGGAAATTTTAGCTATAAACCAATGAGTCTGCAAGATAAATAAATCTTGCAAACAAAATATTTGCAATTGTTTAATAAAAATGACTTAACATCACTAAAATCTAGCTTCCAAGCCATAAGGTGAAAATTAACTTTAGACACAAATACAGCAATGTACTAATTTACTTGTGAATGTTGTAGACCATCTGCAAATATTACATTCAGCAAATACTAATAGTCTTGAAACCCCACATTTTCTATCTGTTCATTCTGTCTTCTCTTGTCCTTCAGCCAATCCAAAGCATCTTTCAGGTCTTCATTTTTTGTGTGAAAAGTCTAAAACCATAACAACACGCTTAATTAACAGGGGCTTTAAGGGATGTCACACATTAAAGTTAATATGTGTCTACTTCGCCAAATCTGAATTTCCGCATATTTCTTTCGATTTCGGAATTTTCTAAAAAAATTCACCCAAAGACCTTTTCACCAACTATTTAAAATCTCATCAAGTCAGTTAATATCTTGCTACCAAGCTGAGATTTAGAGCTGCACGTTGCAATAAAAATCAAAGAAGGTTACGTGAAAATTAGAAAAAAATTTTCAAAAAATTCAAATTTGTTAAATAAACACATGCCATATTTTTTGTAATAGACCTAGAGACAGGCTAGTGAAAAAACCGAGCAATAGATCTATTAGAGGAAATATGGTAATTCTGTGTGTGATTTCACCTAAAGTCAATACATTTATCCAATTTGACTTTATCCAATTTATCCAAGATTCTTGCTTGTTTTTGCTTTGTTAGGTTAGAAGAATTCTTTAGCTTTGCATCTTTTTCTCAAGGTATTTAAAGTGCGTAAAAATTGATTATAATTACCGTATTTCCTATAATAGACGCCCCGGAGCGTTTATTTTCGAAGTCCTTCTAAGGGGGGCATTTATTAGAGCAGGAGCGTCAAAGAGTGCGGAGGCGTTTATTTTTGAACCTGTCGGTGCCAAAGGTGCCTACGAAAATCAGGCACAAGATAATCAAAGCAAACAAAATTTGGCTCTATTGTACAATGGGTACCATGTTTACTTCTAGTCCTCCGTACTGATTTTTCACAAATTTTTCATTGTTTATTTTTTTCTCTATAACCGATAGCAAAAAATATCGGATGCACGATCGTAAACAAAAATCACTGATATATTTTTCACATTTGCACAAGTAAATTTTCCAAAATATTTTCCAAAAAAAATTTAATATGAGGGGTGTTGGGCGGTGGGTGGTTACAAAAGGAAAAAATGGCATCCATTGTACAATAGAGTCCAAAATTTATCCAATTTATCCATTTATCCAAACAACAAAAAAACCCGCACTCAATCAAACAATTTAAAATTCTAGGAAAACATTATTCCAGTCAAACACCAAATATCCGTTCTCTTAGTCCTGTTTTTGTCCGGTTCTATCACCATACCCACTGCCTTTCGAATAGAAGAGCGTCACCAGTTCGATCCGCCTCCTCTGGAATCGGTCCATTTTGCTTGTTGCAGTGAATTTTGCAAAAAAAAACACAACTTCATCAAAAATAGTAATTTGTACTAGATAAAATGGCCTTTAGGGGCCATTTTATCGCTTAAATAGAGCGCGGGCGTTTATTTTTTATAGTCCGTCTAAGGGTGGCGTTTATTAGAGCAGGGGCGTCTATTAGAGGAAATACGGTAGGTAGGCCGAAAATAAAGATATCAGCCAATCTTTTGGAAAAAATACTAATTCACGATACCGTACTTTCGAAAAAGTACACAAAACCAAATCTACGGCTTTTCAAAATGTCCGAAAAGGTCTGATTAAGATTTTTAGGCATGGCGCAGTGGTTAAGCTGTTCGTCACACGATTTTACATAGCAAATATGTTGGGTTGTTACACAGTTAACTCGAATTTTCAAAAAATTCTGACCTTTTTTGATGTTTTTATGTGTATTTTTTTACAAAATTTTGAGTATGTGACCCCGCAACTAAAAGCCTAGGTCACTGGCTACACAGTGGTATAAAATTTTCTTCATTCAGTTCACAAAACTTGATCTATTTTGATAAAAACAATTTCGAGTGGACTGGACTTTTTCAGTTTCCGACCAAAAATTTCCAAAAGTATAAATTGGACCTTTTCGGACGTTTCGAAAAGCCGTGAAATTTTTAAATGCAAAATTTAGCTGCTGTCCCTTGGCATATTCAACGATCTTATTCCAATCCAGCTTCCCATCCAAATTGGTCAATGCATTAAAAGAATTGTAGAGGGCATCGAAATCGGTGACTGGAATTTGTTGGAAAATGTGATAAGCCTCCTGGTAGGAAATTTCTTCTAAAATAAATCCACTTTTAAGGTTGTAACTAGCACGTATCCAACTTCTCCTACCTTTGTGAGTGCCATAGTTCCAGAGCCCTTTTAAGTCGTCGGGGGTGACATCTTTGCCAGCACACACAATCACGTCCACCAGTTCTCTGAAGGTGATCAGCCGCTGTTCGTAATCATGCTGCCCAATTTCTGTTATGAAAGCGTCACGGAAAGCCTTCTTTTCTTCCTCCTCAAACATATGCACCGACATTTCTGAATCCAGGTGTTCACTTCCAGAACTGCCTAGATGCTTATGGGTGTAATTTTCCTGGTCTTCGTCACTACTGCACATTATAACCGGCCGTTCAATGCTGTTCCCACTTTGTATTGACCTTGGATTTGTCGTAAATTAACAAATTTATGCAGAAACTGTAAATTTTTAGGATTCTTTAATGGGGTGGGGGAATCAAAGTTGTTAAGGAGATAGTCTCGACACTAAATGGTTAATTTAAATTTCATATTGTTAACTTTATATTTTGTTGACAACTTGGTGCTGAAATGTGAACAAACGTTTTGCAGAATTAAAAGTTGGATTAGCATCATCAATATCAGAATTTCTGCACTGCAGATTTCGTGTCGAGACCAGTGCTGTAAAATTGCTCTTTCTGTGCTCTTGCTCTGGCTTTGAGTTTTCAAAATTTCGATCTAGCTCTGAGCTTTTAAAATTTTCTCTCTGGCTTTGAGTTTCCTCGGCTCGGAGCCAAAAAAAGAGTCACAGCGAGAGTCGATACACCACTGGTTTTAAGGTCACTTTCAAACATACTTTTTAATCCAAAAAATCAATATAAGATCGTTAAGATTGATATCAATGGGTTTGATTTCGTGCTAGCTCCTAGTTTTTAGAGGTTTTGCTCGCAGAAAGAGTACTTTTCACATAAACTGTAATGTTAATCGGCTTACAAACTTTTTCAAGTTTTTGAATTTTTGCTCCCACTTTTGCTTTGAATTTTTAACACTTGGCTTTAACATCTGGCGCCGAGCCAAAGCGTTATACACCACTGGTCAAGACTATCTCCTTATCAGCTTTCACCACCCACCCTTAAGTACACCAAAATAACACTGATTTTATAAAGGAGTCTAAAATGTAGCCTTAGATGTTCTCTTATATTGTAGTTACACGTGATGAAGATGTACACATGTGCAAAGCGATCATTGAACATGTTGAAAAGAAGCAAAATTTTGCAAGCTTATGGAAAGGTTATTTTACCGAGAAGTTACAGAAAAAATTTAAAAAAATCATTTCAAAAAAAAATTTTAAAAATTTCATAGGGGAGAGTATTTGTGGTGGAAATTTCCAACAGCCGGCATTAATGGGTTAAAAAGAATTTTAAAAATTTATTTCAGGGGATATAAATTGGTGATTAACTTGTCAATTCTGGTTGTCCTATTGGTTGTCCTGGACAACCAAAGCTGTTTTGTTTTCTTTCAAGTAATACACTATTTGCTTGCAGCACAAAAGAAATCATCTTGATGCTTCCAACTAGGTTGTCGGCCGGCCAACATTTTCGGCCGGCCGAGCCGACAACCCTACTTCCAACAAACAAATAATCAGATCAACCATTGAGATAGGTTAATTTAGCAAATAAAGCAATGCAGCAGTCTTGCTTCCTAAAGCCACTCTTATAAATTTTACTCTCGCTCAAGTATTTCAGCTGCTTTGAAATTCCCACAAATTTTTTATTTTAAAACAAAGTATAACTTTTTTGAAAGCTCTTAATCTCCGGTTTTGTTTGACACAAAAAAAACATTTTACTGACAAGGGAAAATATCGAACTTTACGATTCGATACGAAAATTGTGACAACGTTATATTGTATAGCATAGTCAATTTACTATACAAAATTTGGCGCTAGTATAGAATACCCCCAAATCAGACCTTCTAAAAATCGTTGTAACTACCCTTTGAAACAACAAGTTTAGGCTTAGCCCTTAGGCTTAGGAGCAGGCCGGCGTATGGAAGTTGTGACTAATAAGTAGGGCCCCAAATTCTATGCACTAAAAAATGCGAAATATGCGCATAAAATATGCGCTAAAAATGCTTAAATATGCGCTAAAAACGTAAAATATGCAGTATAATTTTTAGACTAAAATTTTTAAATGTACCGCATAAAATTTGTGCAGAATCATTATATGTCGTAAAATTGCTGTAAAACATGCTTTTAAACGGTTTGGCAGCTTATACCTGCTTTAAACATACTTTTTGGATAATGCTAAATTTTTTTGCAAAAAAAGTTGACCAAAATTTGACACATGGCTTTGTTGAAGCAAGGTGATTTAACCCAAGGATTTGATCCATTTGACTTTAGGATTTAATTCATTTGACCTAGGATTTGAACATAGCTTTCAAAAAAAATTCTGCTCCCATGAAGATGCCGCAGGATTTCAGTCGAAAAAGATTTCTGAAAAGTGTTGACCGCCATTTACTAGCTAAGTTGCAAAAAAAGATTTTGTAAAGCAATTTCGAGAGATCTAGGGGTTCTGTACTCCTGCCACTCTTTCGCATCTTCTCGCAAATATAAACAATGTGCATTTTGCAATTTTCGAAATTAATATCTTTTACAAACCAAATCGGTGCTTTGCACTGTTATTTTGCTACTTTAACTGAAATTATGAATCGCACGGTACTGAAAAGTTAGCTAACTCAATAGAGGTTATTTAGTGAAAAAAATCTCCTTATTTCACGCTTGAAAATAAAGTATTGCCCTTTTGGAAACTAAGATATTGACTTATTTATACACAAAAGACGAGATTCGGCATGCTGCGACATCTTTTAAACCAAAAATTTCTGAGATTTTCTACAATATGCAGAAAATATGCGTCAAAATCGCAAAATATGCACTAAAAATGGAAAATATGCAAAATCCGGAAAGAATGAAAATTTGTTGTACGAGACTAAAGAAATGTGTAAAAACGTGATCATTTTGCCTTGGTCCCCCCTATGGTTTTTTTAATTATTTAAAATTCGTTTGGTTTTCGAATAGGTCGATATGAAGTGCTGCCTAAAAATGGTAATTTTATATCCAGATACGAATCTGATATAGAAAACCCACATAATTAAAATATGATTATGACGGTTTTTATATTCGATTTGCATTTGGACAAAAAATGAACATTTCTAGAAAAAACTTTATTTCGACTTTGACCTCTCACTGTGACCATGGCGTTGAGAACACGTGATATTTTCAAAAAAATACTGAGTGCAATAGTAAAAACTAAAAAACAACAGACTATACTTTTTAGGGATACCGTTAACGGATGTGTCCTAAAGTTAGCTTACACAATATGCCGTGACCCTATGTTGTTTTTTTTGGAATCTGATGATAGGATAGCGTTCTTGAAACATGTAAAGCCAAAAATTATCTTTATCGTCGCATTCTTTATCGCAAACGATAATAATATCAGCAAGCAATAACTAGTTATTATTATGTGGTATGTGTCTCCTAAACTTGTTTTAAGTGTTTTTATATTCAGATCAAGTTACCTATCAAACTACCTCTTAATTTTAAAAATATTTGCGTAATTGTATTAGAACTAATGTGTTTTTTTAATTTTTTTCCAATTCTTTAATTTAGCTAAATAAAAAGACTATTTTAATACAATTGAGCAACCACTAACTATTTTCAGCTTGTGTAACCTTTCAACCCTCATAGTCAAATAATGTCTTCTGGTTGTGAAGTGGCTACTGCTGTGGATGTGCCTGCAGTTGGACAAGTGACAGTGAAGACGCAAGGTGGAGAGCTGTTTGAGGTGGATCTGGCCGTGATCAGTCAGTCTAAAACGTTCTCCCAGATGTATGAAGACTTGAACTTGACTGAGGGTGACTATTTCGAGTTTCCCATCCCGGCTGTGACTGGCAAGGTGTTTGAAAAAGTGTTGGAGTGGTGCAAAGAACATATTGGTGAGTACTCAACATTTCTATTTTACTTAGGGTTTTTTTCTTCTAGGGTTTTTCAGTTTATACAAAAGGGTTCCGAATTTTAAAATAAGAGCCGGAGCAAATTTTTTAAAGTTCAGAGCTCAGAGCCGGAGCGAAAAATCTCGAAAATACATCACTGGTTGCATCCCAGCAAAAACGTGGCGCGATAGCTTAAACCAGTTAAAAACACAAATTTTTGGAAAATTCGGCTAAAATGGGTAAGCGTTATTTTTTTCATGCTCATTTTTCACCGAATCTTTCACCATAGGTTGTGACAGGGAATAATCTTGAAGACTTTATTTTGCATACATACGAGATCAAACTTTCCTCTTAAACAAGTTTTCCACTCAATTTTTTTGCATTAATTTCAGGTGTGCCAGAACCAGTGATCCAAGAAGACCCAGCCACTCGGGAACGCATTTGGTTTAAGCTGACCGATGCTGAAAAGACCTTTTATGATGTGCCGGTGGAGCAGATTGTGGAGTTGTTGACAGCTGCCAATTACTTGGACATCAAGACCCTTTACTTGTTTGGCTGTCAAACCCTAGCCGCTCTCATCCGCGGCAAGACTCCAGAGGAAGTAAGTATTCGAACTCACAATTCAAAAACTAAATAGCAATGGTTACAGATTCGTGAGCTGCTGCAAGTGAAAGACGACTTGACCGAGGAAGAAAAAGAAGCTATTCGAAAGGAGAATGTCTGGTGCCAATTCTGAATCTTTGACGTGTCAATTAAGTCTGGTGTATTTTCTATACATTTTATTGATTACACTTGTTGCCCAACAAATTATGTCAACAAAAGCTGTCCTTATCTTCATCTGTTGTTTTAGATAAATGCAAAAGTTTGTCTTTTTGGGTTGTAAATCTGAAAATTCTAACAATATTTATTACAATCCAATTTTTTGCATACATAACAGAAACATAAGTTCAATAATTTATTTCTTTTAACTGACATCTAAAAAATCACCAAAAGCAGTCTTTTCGGTGTTCAAAAAAGGCGGTACCAACTGAATTTGAAAATATCATACATTTTTCACAGTTACTGTTTTAACTGTAAAAATTTGTTCTGCATAGAAAGGTTGGTAAGCGTGTTTCAAAGGTAGTTTCTTATGTTTCAAAATTTAAGACAGAAAATATTAATTTTTTTCACAAGTTAACATGTCGAACTGTATGATTCGATTCAACAATTCTGATTCTTTCAATCTATACTTGGCTCCAACACTTTTTTTTAACAAATGGGTTAAGAAAGTGTCGGACCCAGCTGTGGATTGAACTTTTAAAGGTGTCCCTCCTTCGAGGTATGACTGCAGAAAATGGCAACCGGCCCCAGTATTCAAAACTATGTTCAACTTCTTTTTGATAGCGATTGTTTAGACCTTTTATTTCCTTCCCTTCCTAATACAGCCCTTAATCCCTTTAAAATATTTTGGCGGGAATTTAAAAATTTTTTTAATTTTCCTAAATTTTTTACCTTGGGGGACCAGGGCAAACCAAAAAATTTTTTTTCGATTTTCCAGAAACCAAAGTGTTTCCGTGCCGTTTCAAAGCACGAGAATCAATATGAGACGGGTCCCTCCCCCTTCGGTATAAGTAAATTTTGCGCTGGCTGGGGGGGATTCTATAGTCTATCCCAAACAAAAGCAGTTAGGATTCAATCATATTTATCTTCTCTTTGAATTTTCTGACAAAGTTCTGAGTTATTCATGAGTAGATCATAGATACCTGCGTAATCGATGTCAAAGTTGACTCAGACTTTTATAAGAGCCTTGACAGTTTCAACATTGAGCGAATTTCTGGAATCCATCCATTGAGCTTTGCACAATGAAAAGACCCGTTCTACGAACACGTTGGTCAGCTGAATGGATAAGATACTGCTTACGAGTTTGTAGAGATGCGAGAGTAAGTCTTTATCCTAAAGAAAAAGTTAAGAAATCTTTTCCAAAATCAAAACGACTTACCTTAAATATCTTTTGCCGTTTTGTTTCTGCTGAATTCCCATCGAAAACTTCATCTGGAATTTGGCGCAGTATTCTGTTCACTTCTGCCACTTAGTTGTCTTCAACAGAGCTCATCCTTGTCAACAATTGTAAACCGGCACAACTTGTCTTGCCAACTCCACTGTCACAGTAAAGTCGATGTTCCTGGCCTTCAGCATGATTCACGAGATGTTTGTCGGCACAGTCTCTTTCCTTCACTTCCACATCCAAGCGTGCAAGTGATGTTGCTCTCGACGCTCCAAGAAATTAGTAATTACTTCACTTAGGGGGGTGAGTTATTAGAAAGGAGTGAGTTAATGGAGAGGGGTGAGCAATTAGAGAAAATACGGTACTGTATAAGCAGTTCACCACGCTCAGCAACTTTCCAAGAACTTTGAGAAATAACTTAGTTTTTATAACACTTCGGATGTTGTCAAAAACTGGCGAGGAAAAACTGGCTGAGTTGAAAAACTGAAAATGAATAAAACCACCTCAAAACTAAAAATGTCTCAAAAGTGAACAAGCACTGCAGAAAAACCCCTTTTGGTGCCCTCTTCCCTGTCAGAAATTCCCGCCTACGCCACTGAATATACTAGTCGAAAGAGGAAAAATAAAGAAAACTGTTTATCCGGTTTTTAATAACTTTTATTTAAAAAGGCTTGAAAACTCGGCAATAACTTTTGGGATACCAGTTACTGCTCAACCATACCAAAACTTTAAATGCTGTGAAAAATTGCAATCGAATAATTTGAATTAAAAATGCATATATGGTGGCCGAATCTTTATCTTAATCATTTATTAAAATATTAAAAGCAAAATTTTCTGAGTGTAGTGTATTTATCCACCTGCGAAATTTTCGCTCACCTAATTTTCATTTAATAAATTTTGCTATTATCAACTAATATTAAAAAATTGCCTTTCAGAACTAAAATTCCAAATAATTTAGTGACAGTTATTTTCTATCTAATTATTATGCATTTTCTTGCTAATGTGCTATTTATTTATTTTTTATCCAATGCTGTTCAATTCTGTTATGCCTATGGAGGATATCAAATCATAATTGGTGGTGGAAGAGGTGGCAATGGACGTTACAGCTCTGATGGTAATGGCTATGGAAACGGTGGTGGTTATAGAAATGGTGGTGGTCGCTACAGAAACAGCTACAACAATATTAATGATGCGGACGATGGGTATCTAGGTGACGGTAATGTCTACCGAAATGGTGGCAATGGTTATCGGGTAAGCAGTGGTGGTGGTTATAGAAATGGCGGCATCTACAGAGGCAATGGCTTCAGAAATGACGATATTGCACCAGTCTTAGACAGCTACGGCAATCGCCGCACTGATTTGCTGGGATTAAGCGATCTAGAGCAGGCGAAACTAAATACTCAAGCTGAACTAGACAGAATAGAGCGAGAACGTCTGGCCGAACTACAACTGGCCAAGGATGCCAACCAACGACGACTGGATGCTATCAACAGAGAGCTACTTTTGAAACAACAACCGCCCATAATTGTCCCACCACCTGTTGTTCCACCACCAGCACCGACTACTCCCTGGTGGCAAAGTGCATAATTTGTGACTTTCTTTTTTTGTGTGGGCTGAACTACAAACAATTACAAAAATTTTTGGCTTTTTTAAAGGGGCGTGGCCGCCTTCAATAATTTCGATGTTCAAAAAAGGCAGGTTACAAAATAATTTTCAAAGTTTTCTGTTTTTTGATTAGCTATATAATAATTATTCTTCTGCTGATTCCCTTTCCTTGTTCTGCTTAGCAAGTTTGGTAAAACATACGCAAGAAAAAGTTTAATGATCAGAACACTTCTGCGGGTCTGCGATCTTCATGACTAAAATCAATGTGACTGTAGCTCGATAGCTCTATCTGCGATCCAATAAAAATCTAAAATCGAAAACCGAAAAATTAAAAATTAAAAATTTTTTAGGAAGATCTAAGATCGAATATACTTTTCTGCCGAAAATCGAAAATATTAAAAACATGCAAATGAAAAGAAGATCGTCTCGTAAGCAGAGCGACTAACAACCCTTTACCTTTTAAATAAAAAACCTGAGATGTACCTTAAATCTAAAGCCGACTGGAGTCTCATATAACCTCTTACAAGAAAACATATAGAACTGTGCGATTCGATTCAAAAATTCTGAAAACACTATCTTGTAGAGAATGATTGATTTACTCATTGAAATTTCAATATTTTTGGCGAACAGACAGAAAAAATCTAACCTGGAGAATCGGGAAACACCAAGCTGAAAATTACCATGGTCTCCCTGTTGATTTTCGAAAACACATTTTCTGCAACAACCGGATAAAATATATACATTAATTAATTAATATACATTATTGCGCGACAAAATAGTAAAAAAATCTATTTTGTCAGCAATATTTTGTCGCGTGACAAAATATTTTTTTTTCGTTTTGTGTCATGTAACTTAACAAATTTTGACCCTTATTTTTGCCTTATGGATGTTGTCAGTTCAATGAAACGAAATTCAAGGCATTGATCGGACGGCTATTGATTAGCGACCACTTCGATTAGCGACCCTCGGTAGCCGACTGTATCCATTAGTAACCCTACCGATTGAGATCCTCGATTAGCGACTTTTTTTCAAAAAATCACACAGTTTAAGCGCTAAGTGGTCCTAAACCATCCTCAATGGTCCTAATCTGATTTGTATGGTCCCGATCCAACTTGAAAGGTTCAGATATTACCTGGATAGTGCAGATCCACCTTCAATGATCTAGATTCATCCTCAATAACCCTGAACCACCCTCAATGGTTCTGACATGCCTTCAATGGTATTAATATACCCTTAATGGTCGAAAACCATCCTGAATAGTTTTTGGATGCCCTCTACGCAAGCTTTTCGGTAAAAACAGGCATCTAAAATTACCAATTTAGCACTCTAGGTGAAATGGAAATGAGCAGCCACATACAGCAAGCAAAGGTTAAGGTGGCTGGTTTGCACGGCTGCAGAATAACGTAGTGCTTATAGATACATAGTTTCCACAAACTCCACTAGTTGTATGTGGCTACGCCAAAGTCAACCCAACACCATCAGAAACCTAGCAAGACAATACGATGCCCCTTTTTTTATGAGACATAAAAAGTTAAAATCGACGCGTCGAGTCGACAACCCTAGTTAGGTTAAAAGTTTAAATGACAAAATGATGAAGAAGACTACAAAACTGCAGCGCATGACATGAGACGAAAAAAGTCTTGACAAAATATATTTTATCGCGCGACAATGTATATAAAAAATCTATTCTATCCGGTTACCATTTTCTGCAGTCATACCTCGAAGGAGGGACACCTTTAAAAGTTCGATCCACAGCTGGGTCCGACACTTTCTTAACCCATTTGTTAAAAAAAAGTGTTGGAGCCAAGTATAGATTGAAAGAATCAGAATTGTTGAATCGAATCATACAGTTCGACATGTTAACTTGTGAAAAAAATTAATATTTTCTGTCTTAAATTTTGAAACATAAGAAACTACCTTTGAAACACGCTTACCAACCTTTCTATGCAGAACAAATTTTTACAGTTAAAACAGTAACTGTGAAAAATGTATGATATTTTCAAATTCAGTTGGTACCGCCTTTTTTGAACACCGAAAAGACTGCTTTTGGTGATTTTTTAGATGTCAGTTAAAAGAAATAAATTATTGAACTTATGTTTCTGTTATGTATGCAAAAAATTGGATTGTAATAAATATTGTTAGAATTTTCAGATTTACAACCCAAAAAGACAAACTTTTGCATTTATCTAAAACAACAGATGAAGATAAGGACAGCTTTTGTTGACATAATTTGTTAGGCAACAAGTGTAATCAATAAAATGTATAGAAAATACACCAGACTTAATTGACACGCCAAAGATTCAGAATTGGCACCAGACATTCTCCTTTCGAATAGCTTCTTTTTCTTCCTCGGTCAAGTCGTCTTTCACTTGCAGAAGCTCACGAATCTGTAACCATTGCTATTTAGTTTTTGAATTGTGAGTTCGAATACTTACTTCCTCTGGAGTCTTGCCGCGGATGAGAGCGGCTAGGGTTTGACAGCCAAACAAGTAAAGGGTCTTGATGTCCAAGTAATTGGCAGCTGTCAACAACTCCACAATCTGCTCCACCGGCACATTATAAAAGGTCTTTTCAGCATCGGTCAGCTTAAACCAAATGCGTTCCCGAGTGGCTGGGTCTTCTTGGATCACTGGTTCTGGCACACCTGAAATTAATGCAAAAAAATTGAGTGGAAAACTTGTTTAAGAGGAAAGTTTGATCTCGTATGTATGCAAAATAAAGTCTTCAAGATTATTCCCTGTCACAACCTATGGTGAAAGATTCGGTGAAAAATGAGCATGAAAAAAATAACGCTTACCCATTTTAGCCGAATTTTCCAAAAATTTGTGTTTTTAACTGGTTTAAGCTATCGCGCCACGTTTTTGCTGGGATGCAACCAGTGATGTATTTTCGAGATTTTTCGCTCCGGCTCTGGCTCTGAGCTCTGAACTTGAAAAAATTTGCTCCGGCTCTGGCTCCTGCTCGGAGCCAGAACAGAGCCAGAGCAGAGCCGGAGAATCATACAACACTGGATGCTACTAACGTCACGCAATTTTTCCCCGCAAAACTTATACTCTAAAAAATACAATTAAAAAATTTGGCGTGTCATGTTTTTTTTTAGAAAAAATAAAAAGTATCCACAAAGTCAGAAAATTTTGAGTACTTTAGAATTCCTCGTTTTTCGAAATATTCTGTAGCCGAGATTTAAGCATGACCCTTCAACTAACAGCACTTTATTTTGTAGTTAATTTACTGCACTTTCAGATAAAAAACTTTATTATTTTTCACTTTTGACCTAAAACTGCCCTTCAACCCAACAAATGACTCTAAAAAATCTAAAGTTTTGTTATTAGGCTGACTTCAGGAAAGCATGTTCAAATTTTAATTTGCGACTAATTCAGCATTTAGTTTTCAGTTTGCAGTAAATTTTATGAACTTTAAATGAGCATACGAAAAAAGTCATAAATTTGACGTGTCCTTTTTATCTCTGTAAATTTTTTGGTCGCAAGTCTATTGTATCTATTTATTTGTTACAAATTTAGTTTCATTTTGTAGCTTAGACAAATTCCGAAAATTATTTTTTTGAACTAAAAAGTGATTAAAAATAGTGATAAAATTGTCCCAGCCAACTCAAACATACGAAACTCGTTGTTGTAAACGGAATGGTCCCTTAAAAATTTGTCATTTATTTGAGACCTGAAATCTTTATAATTTTCGAAACTTTAAGTGAAAATCTTTTTTTTTCAGTACTGCAAGCAATGGATAAAATGGCACTTTTTGACCTAATGTCCTTTATTTCACAAAAATGTCCTTTATTTTAAAATTCGGAACCCTTTTGTATAAACTATTTATTGAGAAAAACCCTAAGTAAAATAGAAATGTGAAGAACTCACCAATATGTTCTTTGCACCACTCCAACACTTTTTCAAACACCTTGCCAGTCACAGCCGGGATGGGAAACTCGAAATAGTCACCCTCAGTCAAGTTCAAGTCTTCATACATCTGAGAGAACGTCTTTGACTGACTGATCACGGCCAGATCCACCTCAAACAGCTCTCCACCTTGCGTCTTCACTGTCACTTGTCCAACTGCAGGCACATTTACAGCAGTAGCCACTTCACAACCAGAAGACATTATTTGACTATGAGGGTTGAAAGGTTACACAAGCTAAAAATAGTTAGTGGTTGCTCAATTTTATTAAAAATAGTCTATTTATTTAGCTAAATTGAAGAATTGGGAAAAAATTTAAAAAAACACATCAATTCTAATACAATTACGCAAATATTTTTAAAATTAAGAGGTAGTTTGATAGGTAACTTGATGTGAATATAAAAACACTTAAAACAAGTTTAGGAGACACATACCACATAATAATAACTAGTTATTGCTTGCTGATATTATTATCGTTTGCGATAAAGAATGCGACGATAAAGATAATTTTTGGCTTTACATGTTTCAAGAACGCTATCCTATCATCAGATTCCAAAAAAACAACATAGGGTCACGGCATATTGTGTGAGCTAACTTTAGGACACATCCGTTAACGGTATCCCTAAAAAGTATAGTCTGTTGTTTTTTAGTTTTTACTATTGCACTCAGTATTTTTTTGAAAATATCACGTGTTCTTAACGCCATGGTCACAGTGAGAGGTCAAAGTCGAAATAAAGTTTTTCCTAGAAATGTTCATTTTTTGTCCAAATGCAAATCGAATATAAAAAACCGTCATAATCATATTTTAATTACCGTATTTCCTCTAATAAGCCGGCCGGCCGGCTTATTTTTTGGATCCCCTCCAGGGGGCCGCCTTATTAGAGGGGGCCGGCTAATTAGAGGGGGCCGCCTTATATTTTGAACATCCTTTTATCAAATTTTTATTAAAATTCTCTAACAGAAAAGTTAAAACCAGGAGGTGACAACAATGATAAGATAGATGATAGACCAGGATGTGATAAATTCCAATCAGAAAGCATGAAAATCAGGATTTGGTGCATTCAGTTCATCACTCCAATCCAACTCTAAAGATTCGTCGCTCATGTAGCCATTCTCTTCATCTTGCTCAGCATCGACCTCTTCGACGACAGTCATTTCTTTGATCGAATAATGTGCATCCATCAGTACAGCTCGCCCCTCAGGAATTGGACCATGTGGCTTGAAGCAGTGGACTTTGTCATCTTCACTTCCGTCATAGCAGATAGTGATCCCACAGTCTGAAAATCAGGAGTCTAGCTTAGTAAAAATAAATTTGAACAAACTGACCCTTGAATGACTTGGCTATAGCTTCTGGCGACAAAGAATCCCATGCATCGACGATCCACTGCAAATAAACATCCATTGAAGGAGCTTTTGGATTGCCACCACTTGTAAACTCTTTTTGCGAATCGTTACTCATCCACCTATCATAGTCTTTTCGAAATCAAGCTTTGAACGGTCCATTCCACGATACATCAGGCGCCTAAAACCATTTTAATTTAAAAATTACCATAAAATAATAAAGTCAAACTTGAATAAACTTTGTACATCCACCTGGAATCACTGCCGTTTGCATATTCAGCTCCAGAAGCTTCTTTTGAGTACAATGTTTTCTTTGCTGCTTCTGCTAACGAGGTGACAACGGAAGGAGTCCCATACTAGTAGTCGCTTTCCACCAAACAACGAGCGACCAAAGACACGATTCAAATAGTCGATAGTTAGTTCATCGTTCATCCACACGCAGCCCTCGCAGCAAAGTTCCAGCTTGGTTTTGTACTTTTCTTGAACTGCTGTGACATCCTTTCCCTTTTTTCTGTTGATCAGTACAAATGGTTTCAACTTTTTCCCATCGGATCTAGCAGTTAGCATCACAGTGATTCTTGTCTTGTCATGCCCCGTAGTCAGTATGGAAATCTAAAATCGAGAGTATTTTAAGACTCCAATTGAAATTCGGCTTGTTAAAAATACTTCTTTAGCTCCTCTCTCATCGATGCATTTTCCACCCAACGGATCCAAGAAGAGTGAAGTTTCATCGGCGGCAAAGATTCCCTGATAACTGAAAGAAAAGAGTTGAAAATTCACACCAAGTTTACAAAATCTTACTTGTGCTTTTTTCGAATTTCAGTCACGTAAAGCAAGAAGTCCACGATTTGCTGCACGTAGTTACTTGGCGGTTTCTGACACACTGTCGTTGGAACTCGGAGGCGAAAGCTATGGCGTGATAAGAATTTTTCTAACCATCCTCTACTTGCCTAAAACCAACAAACTAGTCATAGTTTAAGTCACTTTAATACTCACTTTGAATTCACCACAATCTTTTTCTGCATTGAACATTTTTTCGGCTTGGCGCTGAATTATTTCACGAGAGATTCGGAGCTTTCTTGACCTCTTTTCTCTAACCCAGATTGCCAATTGTGTGTCGAGATCCTTGAACTTGAGTGGACGACCACCTCCTTGCAGCTTCTTTTTCAGTTTTCCTCCGGGTGAAGAGTTACTGAAAAAATTTAATTGTTAAATAAATAAGGTGCTAAAAACCAACTTGATGTGATGGAGCTTTGTTTCTTGCTTGACCCAATTTTGAACGCAGCTTAGACTCACTCCGAACTTGCTACTTGCACTGTGGTTTGAGATTTCTTTGGCATGCTTGACGACCTTTAATTTGAATTCCATCGAATAAGACTTCAGTTTCTGTGGAGGCTTGATTTCTTCATCATCGCTTTCGAATCCCATTATGCTAAAAAAAAATTAAAATTTAAAAATGATCACACTAAAACTGAAAATGAACATGGACAAATAAACTGTCTGCAAATTTAAATGCATCTGTTTTTTCATGGTTTCAAGACAAGTTTAAAATTAAATTTGAATTGGATTTTTTGTTGTGGCTGCCTTATTAGAGGGGCCGGCTTATTAGAGGGGGCCGGCTTATTTTTTGGAGCGCCTCCTGGGGGCCGGCTAATTAGAGGGGGCCGGCTTATTAGGAGGGGCCGGCTAATTAGAGGAAATACGGTATGTGGGTTTTCTATATCAGATTCGTATTTGGACAAAAAAATTACTATTTTTAGGCAGCACTTCATTTCGACCTGTCACTGTGACCAAGGCGTTAAATGAACATCTTATATAGTATTTGGCATGTGTGGGTGGGTGGGTAACGCTTTTTTACTTCGAAGGCCAGAACGGGTCGTAGATAGCGAAATCACTTTTGTCGCTAATACCATCGTGTTCCCCAGAATGTCAGCTTTCGTTTTAGAAAAAAAACAGGCGAAAAAAATGAGTTCTAATAGGGGATATACCTATTTTTATGAATGAAGTCATAGCCCCTCATTGAAATTTCGAAATACTATAGAGGCGCCGATAGGCGCCTGTGGTCCCTTGTATTTTAGTGTTACGTCTCACAAGGGGACATATCGAACTGCGCGATTCGATACGAAAATTGTGACAGCGCTATCTTGTAAAGTATATTCGATTTACTATGCAAAATTTCAATACTTTTGGTGAACAGACACAAAAAAATAGAATCTGAAGACTCGAGAAATACGTATTGGGTTGGTCCATAAGTTCGTGGGTTGGCATGAGAATTGGCACTCAATTAATTGCTGGGTTTGAAAATCGAAATTTTGACTATACATTTTACGACTATTGTTTATAATCGTTTATTAATTAACCGATGGATTTCAAATCGTAAATTGTGTAGTCAAAATTTCGATTTTCAAATTAATTGAGTGCCAATTCTGATTTATCAAAAATTTTGCAACCCATACATAAATATGGCCTGTTACGTATAAACACCCACGAACTTATGGACCAACCCAATAGAATGGGACAAAATTGACGTGGTCCCTGTGGATTATTTGAAACATTTTTGTGAAGCGGAGAGCAGCAAATCTTAGAACCCAACCAAGTTCCAAAAATAGGTTAATCACTAAAGACCCCAATTGAAGCCATAACGGGACTAAGCCGATAAGAGCGGATACTACACTTTAATCAACCAAAAGGACGAGAATCGATACCGAGCCATGGCGAGCATAATTCTGCGAGTATACACGAAATTCTAGTCAACAGATAGCTGGGTTTGAGCCGAAATCTTCAAAAAATCCTTAAAAATCCGGTGTTTCAAAAAATCCGGTTTCAAAAAAAACCGGATTTTATGCGTTGGGAGGCATCTCAAAAAACCTGAACACGCAACATATGTTTTCATGTTAGAAAAAAATGAAATCAGACAGGAAGTAAAGTAAGCAAAATATTAGCAAAAGTCAGCAAATATTTCGAGAATCAGCGAAAATCAGCAAATCAGCGAATTTATTTTTTTTTATCAGCATTTTCGACCAAAAATCAGCGATTCGCTAATAAATCAGCGAACTTGGGAGCCCTGGTTTAACATCTACTGGGGCATGTATCCAGGCTAAATTTTAGAAAATCAATCGTTTCGGGGGCCTTTCTTTGACTGGTTTCATTACAATTTTCTGACTTTTTTCACAAGTCACACGTTTTTATATACTAAAATGTAGCCAAGATTTTGGGCTTTCATTTGAGCTATCATACAGAGAAAAAGGTAATATTTTGTTTAACACTAGAAAGACGGCCTGTAAGAGCGGTATATTCTGGTGCAGTTTTGAACGCTGAATCCGAATTTCTCAGCAGAATTAGCTAATCAGCCCTTAAATGGGGTTAAATTTGCAATTTTCGAAACCGGATGTTTTGAACATTTTTTAAGCACAATTATTTTTTTTAATGAGCTGTAAAACGCAAGTCTTGTGGGTTATCTTAAACAACCTTTATACCAAAATGTAGCGCAGGACAAGGCTTTCAAATGACATATTACATGCCTATACTTCTCTTGCAATTGCTAGACTTGACCCAATAGCAATTGAATTAACCCAAATTATGAAATTTACGGACTTTTGCAAACTTGTGATCAAAACACATCTTAAAAGGCCCGTTAGCAAATTCTGAGCACAGATTCGGATTCTCCGGCTAAAACTGCCCTCAGGGTCACTTTTTTGCAAAGTTGGCGTACATAAAACGACTCTTTCGACACGAAAGAAATAAAATTAACGCTTGCTAAATTCTTTGCTCAAAACCAAATTTTGCTTTTGACCACAGTATAATGTGTTTTATGTTCACAGTAAAATGACAAAATAATTTCAATTTCATAGTAAACAATGCAATACTACTTTCTGCGTTTCCTTGTAACATCGTTTGTGCATTTTCGACGCAAGTTAACAAACGAAAATTGGTTCTAGTATATTCAACATATCATCACAACGTGGCCTACGACGAGAAATCCCAAAAACCCGCAATAATTGTCGATTACAACAAGACCAAATTTGGAGTAGACAAATTTGACCAAACGACTAAGCACTCCAGCTTTTCTCCAACTACAAGACGATGGTCTCAACGAGTGAGTTGCATTTTTATCTTACAATATATAATGTGCATATATTATGTTTAGGTTTTGTTTTGGCTTGTTGATGTTGCAATGCAAAATGCTTGGGTGCTCTATCAAAATCAACAAAAGGTGGAAAAGGCTAACGCTGGAGACCGTAGAAGCTTTCTTTACACAAAAAGACATACGTCGTCTAAATACCGTCATTCCCACCACTGACTACCAAAAAATTGAGAGTGCGGGCCAACAAATTCACAACAAACAAGCAGGAAAGGCACAGACGTCTGTATATTGGTGTTCTATTGGGTCACATTCTGTCCGAAGTGAGCAAGCCATAAACACGTGCTAGGTATGTTTTTATGTTATTATGTTTTTAACGTAAACTAATTTTTATAGAACTGCAACAGAAATGTGTGTCAAAATCATATGGTTCAACGGATGCTGTGTTGTGAACGCAAGCAAAAAAACCCTTCTCGCAAAAAAGTCGCGCAATTAGCAGAGCTACACAAACCAATTACAAGAAGTCAAGCTACTGCAAAACAAGGTGGCAAATGCGTGGACTGTCCACCAGGAAACCATAAGTATGGAACGGATGCATGTACATCGTGCGCCGCGCCTCTATGTGCCGAACAGAAACAGTCCAGTCCAATATTGCGTCAAAAATGCACAAACGATGTTACAAGGAAACGCAGAAAGTAGTATTGCATTGTTTACTATGAAATTGAAATTATTTTGTCATTTTACTGTGAACATAAAACACATTATACTGTGGTCAAAAGCAAAATTTGGTTTCGAACAAAGAATTTAGCAAGTGTTAATTTTATTTCTTTCGTGTCGAAAGAGTCGTTTTATGTACGCCAACTTTGCAGAAAAGTGACCCCTAAGGGCAGTTTTAGCCGGAGAATCCGAATCTGGGCTCAGAATTCGCTAACGGGTTTTTTCAGATGAGTTTTGATCACAGGTTTGCAAAAGTCCGGAAATTTCATAATTTGGGTTAATTCAATTGCTATTGGGTCAAGTCTAGCAATTGCAAGAGAAGTATAGGCATGTAATATGTCATTTGAAAGCCTTGTGTGCTACACATTATGTTGTTTAAGATAACCCACAAGACTTGCGTTTTACAGCTCATTAAAAAAAATAATTGTGCTTAAAAAATGTTCAAAACATCCGGTTTCGAAAATTGCAAATTTAACCCCATTTAAGGGCTGATTAGCTAATTCTGCTGAGAAATTCGGATTCAGCGTTCAAAACTGCACCAGAATATACTGCTCTTACAGGCCGTCTTTCTAGTGTTAAGCTGAAATTAAAAAAACATTTAACGATGTCCGATTCCTTGCCATCCTACCCAGGGCTATCCACTTGCAAGTTCCAGTTGATGCCCAGCTGTAGCGGGTTGATCATAGTGTCACAGATATTTTCAAACCGGTTTGTCGTTTTTTCAGTAGTCTTACGAACTCCTGCTTTCAGTTGACTGACGTTCCAAAAATTGGTGGCGTCGGTGGCTTGGAATCAGGTGGATTGGTCCCGGAAAACGAACATGAGGCTTCAATAATGGTTTACATCAGGCAAATTTTTCGCGAGGAAATCGTCACTCATGGGTTAACAATCAGTTAGGTTAGTGTGATTCGCTTGCCTAATTGCGCACTCGAGTACATATATGAACTCTATTTTCAGATGTGCTGGCTAAGAAGTTGCAGGAAACAGATGCTGAAATATTGACCCTTCAGAAGTGATCTACACGTCTCTTCGTTTTGTTGAGACAATAATTTTCTGTTTTGTTGTGATGTTGTGTGTATGCCAAATAAAAGTTTTTGGTTGATTGTTGTTTGCATTTGTGGTCTTTAAATAGCTGCCGAAGGCGCCGTCATATCGCATAGCGAGAAATAACGATAAAGACGATAACATTTTCCTTATAGTAATACTCATGTCTCAATTTTTTTCACGTTTGATATAAAATCTAACAATGCCGAAATTTATGTTACTTTTCATCCTTTTTACGAAGATTTTTACAAAAATTAAAAAACGCAAAATGCAAAAAGAAAAAACTGCTTTGAAATCCTTGGCGTTTCGTTTGTATTGAACTGAACACAAATTGAAACCCCGTGAAGGTCAGCCAAAATATTTTTACGGAAAAGGAAACTGAATTGTTCTTCCTACTTATTTCCTGATTTCGCCTGAATCAAATACTTTACCCGAATCAAATACTTTTATTAACTACTTTACATCAAAGAAGGGCAGCGGCAGGCATTATTGAGTAGGGTTTTCTTTGCTACTTTTTTTGACGGAGAAACTAGAAAATATTTAAGTGGTTTCAATAAGCTATCCCTCTCTAATAAAACAGTCCCTAAAGAGTGAGAAAAGTAAGCTATCTGTGTGGCTTATTAGAGGTGTAACTCATTAATAGCTTCATCGTATTAATTTTTATAAATTGTAATGATTTTTCAAGGTGATTGTAGTCACTTTATATAACTTATGTTTACTCAAAAAATTTATAGTAACGAAATTGGTGGTTCCTTTCTTCTAAGTAAAATTTTATTTCCATTTGAGTAAAAGATTGCAGAAGGAGAGGGTAAAGGAATTTCGAAACACCAATCCATGAGCACCTCTTTTTAAGTGCAGAGTCTGGCAGTATAACCTTGACTCTATTTGGCGTGACACACTTTATCTCCCTTCACATCTCTCCACCTGTGCACTGTCTCTTTATAAATTTATACAAATTGCTGAAAACATATGTTTTTCCCCTCTGAAATTCTTTGTGAAATATTTAGTTATTCTAATCGATTGGACTTAACCAAACTATCAACTGTCAATAAAGAGTTTAAAAATGCTGTATTCGCACATTATGCTATTTATCCCTATTACATTTTAAATGGACTTAAAGCTGGAAGTGATAAAGTTTCTTTTAATTATCCAAATTTTGCGTCAAAAGTAGAATTTGAAGTGGTGAAAGCTTAATTTTTTCAGCTTTTTTGTTTTTAAAATTTGACTATTTAGGCAAAGAAATTTTTGAAGCCAAAGTTTCTCCGATGTGAACATATTATTCTAAGTTTTCCGGAAAATAAGTTAACATGTCTAACCTTTATTGAAGAGCTTAATCTCCTAAAATATTTGTGGTCAAAACAAAAATTGACGATTTTCCTAGACTTATTAGTTCCTGAACTATACTCCAAAGTGTTGACCAATTTTGCTTACGATGCTGAAACAGTATGTATTGGACATAGTGAGACTGTACCATTTTCACTCAATTATCTGGACTTGAACTGCTGCAGAAATGTGTTACTTTTCGGCAGGCTTAAATGTTTTGAACCTGAAATTGTGAAGCATGTTATGTCCCACAACAACTGCTTGCAACTCTCTTTAGATATAGAAAATGAAGATTTTGTGGACAAACTTTTGTCACTTTTTCAAAAGGTCACTATTTTTTTTAATTTTTAGATAATAAACCGTTTCTGTCACATAATTAACCGCTTTGTTTGCAGGACTTTATTCAATCTTCTACCACTCGTTCATTCACCTTCAAGGCCAATTTCAACATCGTGGACTTTGATTGGCAGCGAGCCGACCGAAAAATCAAACTTCTAAACAGTCATATTAAGGAAATCATGGAGATCAAAAAGACCTACATCAAATATTCATGTTTGGAGTTTGTATGTCAGAGATATCCACAGTGAAATATTTGTTTAAAGTACCATTGCCGTTGCCGACAACCAGAATTTCACACGTTTGAATGCACGCGGGACACTTTTTTTATTCCAATAATTTTCGACACAATTTTTTTGAATGTGACATTCTTTTAGAAGTGAAGTTACTTAGGCTAAAATAGCAATATGTCAATAAATTACTAGGTAGTGTATGGTAAAGCGGCGGTGTCCGGTCAATGCTGTTATTCGGTTCGATTACCAATGCCGGCTCTGCCTTTTCAATGGTTTAATTATTGTTTAGTGAAAAAATAATTCTGAATAGTGTCCTGCGCGCATTCAAACATTTGAAATTCTCGTCGGCTATGTTAAAAGACTCGATTTGCTTACAAAACTATTTTTATAATTTGAAAGTGATTGTCATATTTTTAATTTCTATTGAGATCGAAAACATTCAAAAAGCTCAATACAGTCGACTCTCGATATAACGCGACCCCTCGGGACCGGTAAAAAGTCGCGTTATATCGAGAGTCGCGTTATACCGAAGTTTTCTTCACTTTCAAATTTTTCCCTAGTTTTAAAAGTACACTACAATGTACTTTTTTCCGTCCCTGACCGAGAAAATCATACTCTCGATATAGTGCGACTGTCATATTTCATTACAATTTTCGAATATAGGTTTCTCCATACAGTCAACTATCGCTATACAGGTTGTGCGGGCCGAATCCGTCGATTAATTTTGCGTTTTTGCTCTTTGATTTTTATTACTTTTAATTTTACATAATACCATATTTACTCTAATAAGCCGACACCCCTAACTTTGAGGACCTATATCTCAGCCTACAGTAAATATTTTGCATATCTGTTTTTCACGTTTTCTTAGTTCCCATGAGCTCTACCGATTCCACTTTTCAGATTTTGTATTTTCAACCCAAAAATCTCGAGATCAGCCTTGGATATCTGTCCATATTCATTTTCGTAACTAACTTGATTTAAATGTGGCAGATTTAAATGGGGGACGTCGACGTCCTCGTACTTGTAATTTTTGAGCCTCGTACTTCGTCTTCGTCCTCGTAGTACGAGGACGAAGACGAGGACGAGTGCACAACACTGGTTATTACAGCGACAAAAAAAGATAACATTGAAATCAAGTTGCTTTTGAATTTGTCAAAAAGCGCATTTTTAATAGAATTTAAAACAGTTATAAAGTGTTTTTTTAATAAATACCATGTGTCCCAAAAGTTTGGAGCGGACTTTTGAGCTCATTTTTTAAAGTAAAATATGAATATGAAACTTAGCTAGATTATTTTAAAAAGTCAGCATTTAGCTCAAAACAGTTAAGAGGACATTTTGAGAAGTTAACGAGCATTTTCATCAAATATCATATTGCTTTAATATCATATCGCTTCAAAAAAAGTTGGAGAAATTGTTTTTTGAAGAAATTTATTTTTGTGAAAAGGTCATATCTTAACACTCAGATTTTTTAAAATTATTCTGTAAAATGGGTTTTTTAGCTCTTGAACTGCGCTACAACATAATGTCAAGATTTTGTTAAAGCGAAAAACCCTATATATAATATTTTTGACCAGTTAAAATGATGAAAATGCTCGTTAACTTCTGAAAATGACCTCTTAACTGTTTTGAGCTAAGTGCTGACTTTATAAAACAATCTAGCTAAGTTTCATATACCATTTAAAAGAGGAGATGCAGGCCTACAAAATCTATTTTCCGGAGTAGTCTTATTCAAAAATTTTTACTTTAAAAAATGAGCTTAAAAGTCCGCTCCGAACTTTTGGGACACGTGATAAAATGAATAAATTTTTCATATAGAATATATTTTTTTCATATTAAATGGCATACCATTAGCTATTGATTAAGTGGTAAATTACTTCTTTGTCTAATCAGAATGCTCATTAAATAATTGAAGCAAATGGTGCTAAATAAAATTAAAACCCTGTATTTTCAACAAAAAAAAAATGGCAGAAAAAAAGTTTTATCATTGGAGATTCTCAAAAAATTGCTGTTTCGATTATAAATTCGAATGAGATTGATACCTCCAGCCTATTTGTCTTAATTCTAGAAAGGTCACACAAGTGGTCATGTCACATTTGTTAGCCGTATTTTGACTCTAGAATTGTTAAAAATTGTACAGTTTCTTCATCACACTCTCTCCATGAAGAAAAACTGTTGCTTGTTTGAAAGCCCGGTGTGTACCATTTAATATGCACTTTTTGCTTTTTAAAAATTGCTTAATTTTGGTCGTAAAAATTTTGGTTGAAAAAATGGCTAAGTTTTGACAAGTTTACAACCTTTTTGATTAAAGTTTTGATTTATTGTTGAGAGGTGTAATAATATTTTTTTGTTTTCTTGGCATTCTGTTTGTACTTATCTTTTTCTAAGAATCGTCAAGAAAGTTTTTACTTAATAGATAGCTGAGACTATAAGCTAAATTTTAAGTGTTAACATGGTCAGATATAATGCACAAAAAGTAGGTGAACAACTTCAAAATGGTTAGAAGAGAGCAAAAGAACCAATTAAACCAAAATTTAGCTTAAACTCAGGGCTTTTGAAATTTGTGAACCATTTAGCTTAAACTCAGGGCTTTTGAAATTTGTGAACCATTTAGCTATAAACTAGCTAAATAGAAACGTTTTTATTGAATACAAAATGTGATAAAAAAAAACAATGTTTTCCCCCCTAATTACTGAAAAATGCTCCCGAATTTCTGAAATACACCCCCTTAATTTCAAATGCCCCCTAATTTTTTAGGCGTTTTTTAACCGTTTTTAGGATTAAGCGAAGGTATTAGAGATAGGACCTTTTCAGGATGAACTTACGCCACTATTGCATTTTACATTGCCGAAATCACTTTTTTGTAATTTTTCTCTCAGTCACTCTGAATAATCATTGATGTCAGTTAGCAAGCATATAATTTATCAGGTTGGTCGATAAGTTCTGAGATGCCTACTTTTATTGCATGCCTACTTTTATGTTGTTTATTGCTTCAAACATTTTGTTATGCTCATCATTTTATAAATACAATAGGGTACATTTTCAAGTCGACTGCGCTGCCGTCTACAAGCTGCTAATGCTGAATGGAGAAATCCGGAAAAAAAATTGGCGAAATAATGGTGAAATAATAAATGATTTTAGCTTTTTTTGGCAAATGTCATTATTTTTTGGGCCAAAAGCTTATTTTTGAAATTTTGAGTTGAGAGCCCTTTTGTAAAAAGTAATATAAAGTCAATACCGTATTTCCTCTAATAGAACCCCTCCCCAAAAATGGTATTTCTGAAAATTATTCTTCTCCTTTTCGACCGACTTTTTGGTTTTGAGACCCATGCATGTTATATGGTAAAATATAGCTCAGATTCCCAGCTTCATTTTGGTGTATAACATGAATGGGGATCGAAACCGAAAAATCGGTCAAAAAGGCAAAGTATAATTTTCAAAAATATCATTCTTGGGGAGGACCTCTATTAGAGGAAATACGGTAATATCATCATGAAACAATATCATGGACTTTGACTGGCAGCGAGCCGACCGAAAAATCAAACTTCTAAACAGTCATATTAAGGAAATCATGGAGATCAAAAAGACCTACGTCAAATATTCATGTTTGGAGTTTGTATGTCAGAGATATCCGCAGTGAAATATTTATTTAATGACGTATAAATAATTTTTCAATTCTCAAAAAAAGACAGCAACAAAAAACAGGTTAACATGTGCTACTCTAATTTTGACCGCTCAATCTGCAGACAAATTTTTTTCGACCCAATTACTGTTTCTTTTTGAAACCTGGTGAAATCCAGCTTCTCGTTTGTTTTGAGATTGGTCAACAAGAATGGTTGTCCCGAGTCTATATCATTAACAGTTATTAAAACAATTTGGCAAATATAAGAAATGGGAGTCTGAGCAGTGATGAACAACTAAAATATTTTTAATTAATTATGAGTGTTGAAGGATTAGAGCAAAAATACCTTTTTCATAGACTCTAACAACTTCTTAAAACTCTGTAAAGCAGAAATTTCACGAACTATCCACTGCAACCTATTGTTGATTCTTGTGCTAGAGTGCAAATAATCGATGATTTCTTGGTTTTGAAGGTTGACTTTCCATAAATTAGCTCTCTTGGACATTTTCAAAGCAAAAGAATTGAGTGGAAAGCTAGCACAATGTGTTGCACCATTATTTGCCTTCATGTCAATGTACAAAGAGTTGGAGGTTCGAAGAAATTCATCGAATAGTTGAGAATATCTGGTCGAACTTAGTGGTTTAGGCAGAATGACAGCCAGAGATTGGTCAGACCACAAATGGGCTAATGGCTGCAAAGCTTTCAAATAAGTTGTACACCTTACTGCATGGCTGGGGATGGTCAATATATTGCACTGAAAACGCACAAATTTGGGTCTACACAATAACAGCATTTCTTTTATGGCCATTTTATTGGGCTTGTAGGTTTTATAGGTCGAAGCGAAAAGCAACTTTAAAGGCACATATCGGCCCGAGTTGAGGGAACACTTGAAGTTAGCACCCACCTCCAGGCACTTGAGTGAAATATAGGGTGTAGAGTGATAGTATTTTTGAACCAAGTTTTTGAAAAGCTGGTTGGTCACAGCCACACTGCATAAGGTCTGCCTGTTACAGAACACAAGAATTGAGCAAAAAATATCAATACATTGAAATTGAAGAGCTAAAAAGTAAGCCATTTTGTATTAAGTTACATAGAAATGTAAATTTAATTTCAAAAATTTCAAAAATTGGCAGTTTTTTCAGAGATATTGTTCTGCTCTTTGCGGGTAAGTGAGTGCGCGCGTCTCTAACTCTCAAGCTCCCTACGCTCCTGGGTTCAGGGGGTTAGTAAAGTTAGTAGCTGAAAAGTTACTCTTGATCCCAATCGCCCGTCTGAAACAAGTTGAGTAGAGTTTTAGATCAAAAGTTACTCGCATATTTTGCGATTAAACTTGGCCATTTTCGATCTGAGTAGAGTTCTATTTGCGTTTTTTACAAGTAGACTTGGTTAGTTTTGACTTCGCAAGTTATACTCATTAAACTCTACTACGGTCAAAAGCCCCGTTAGCCCCGTTTTTTATACATTCATGACGATATAGTAACTGCAGCCACTTTTGACAACTTAGAACCTATTAAATCTTATTTAAAAATTCTCAAATGTTAAAGAACCTACTTAAAAAAAATTATTTTTTTAATTTTCAAATTTTTTCACATTGCCCCACTGCTGCATTTTTACTAAAAATCATAAAAAATCATCTATCTTATGTTGTAACCCAATGCTTTTATTATTAAGAGCAAATTGATAAGACTCTTGTTTAGTATTTTACCTGAGTTTTTTAATTTAATAGTTGTTTGGCTCCAGTTCTTATCATATTTTCTTAGCTTGGTGCTCCTAAGTGTCGAGTAGCTAGTTGAAATAGACCTTTTCAGTTTTTCCGATCCTTTGCTGACCATGTTTAGCTAGTTGCTTTCATAAAATTATTTTGAACTTGTTTTCTTTTGAATCAAAAATAATCGTTATAAAACTTTCATTATTTTCAAAACTCAACAATTTTTTCAAAAATACGAAATCATCTAATATTTTTGTAGTTTTTCGTGGGACAGTTAATGGTAGTAGTGATGGTATAGTGTAGTAGACCAGACTGAAAGCAAAGATTTATTCCAGAAAAAAACTACTAATGGTATACAGTCTAGTAGACTAGGCTAAAAGCAAATATTTATTCCAGAAAAAAACTACTAACTACTTTTCGGCTTTTTAAAAAAAAGACAGTTCTGGTTTATAAGAATGTGATAAAACCGCAGAATCTTTCTATATTTTCTAAAATAACAAAAATGAATGCTTATTTCCTTGCTTTTATTCTTTTCCTAACTCTTGTGAGCAGCAGTCATCAACGCTTTTTTCTGACTGGTTATGTTTGGGATTGCACCAAATGCCAAATGATTATGATTCGCACTGCCCAAGCAGCCAGGACACCCCTCACTTACGACTCATTTGTTGAGGCTTTTAAGGTATGTTACATTGATAAAATGTTACCACATATATTTGTTGTTTTAAGAACTATGTGAATAAGAACGTCTGTACTCCCGGTCAAGAGTCACCAGAGTGTGCTCGTCTAGACAAAATTGCACAGGATTTGTGGAATCAAATATCAGCAGATTCAGGTGAAATTCGGCCCTTGGAGGATTGCAAGTGTGCCGGCTTTTGTTCAAACCTGCATCGTTACAGCAACCACTACAACAGAGGACCTGCTTTATTAAGAAATTGAAATGTTCCAAAATAAAAATACAACTAATAAAATAAAAACACATTTTACGTAGTTTGTGTTTTAATTGATTTGAAAAATTGAATATTATATTATGTAGCATTAATTGTTGTTTTTGAAATTTTTTTAAAATGAGACAACAAAAAACACCGGTTTTAGTCTTAGCTTTTTAAAACATTTTTGTTTTCGTCTGTGTTTAGCCCCCTTGGTTCATATAGAAAAAACTTTGGAAATGGTGATCAGTCCTGTATTTTATCAACCGCAACATTAACCATCAACTGTTTGATTAGAATTTTTCGGCAATCAACCTCCGCATCAACCAACCCCCAAACATTAGTGTCGTATAAACTGCCCCCTCTCCTAACCTTGCAGTAATTTTCACTTATGCTTAGGCCCGTAGGCTTAGGTTTGAGCTCAGAACCTGGCCATTACAAATATCGGCTTTGAATTTTTTTTTCAAAAATGGTGGTTTTAGGTACGCCTGAAAAATGATTCGGAGGGGGGGGGCGGTATGGTGTCGGAGAGGGAGAAGGGATTATTATACTACAGCAGCGTCTTTTTTCTTTTCCTAAAACGATAGGCAAAATCGAAATCCTTCCTACCTTTTGGACCAAACTGTCAAAACAGGATTTGTAAAAGACTTCGCAATTGGGATCCGAGGCGGGAAAGAATTTTTTGCTTTTAATTTAGTGAGGGATTTGACTGTAATATTGAATTGATAGAATACCCCCCCCTTATATACATTCTTTATTCTTTTTTTAATATAGTGCTTGGTCTTTAAAATGCAAAACATATGCTAAAAATTCTATCTATCGGGTTGAACCATAAGTAATGTGGTTTTTTAAATGGGCTTTCATGTAACATGTTATAATTATTTTTAATACGATAAATTTAATACGATAGATTTAATACGATAGAGGTATAAGTGCTCAAAAGAAATGAGGTTCACCAATAAGCACTTTAGGAGGGTACATTCATCGCTCCAATGGATGTAGGAAGTCGAATGTCGAGATCTTTGAGGTCGCGTACTTCTGCGAGTTTGCGTCATTTTTTAATTCTGTAAAGTGATTTTATCTATTCTCAAGGTTCTCTCCACGAAAAAAATAACTTTCCAATAGTTGGACATAAAAATGAAAATTTAAAATCGGACCACCGACCTCCGACTTCCTACCTCTGACTTCGACATCCATTGGAGCCGAGCCTTAACTGGTCAAAAGTGCCCATTGGTGAACCTCATTTCTTTTGAGCACTTACACCCTCTATTTTTATCATTAATAAACATAATGGCTCATTAAAAAGGCCAAGAAAAGGGCTATCAAATAGTGTATGACGCATTAATAAATGAAAAAATGGTTAAAAAATCAGGTTACATAAAAACTATTTTAAAAATCGACATTACTTATGGTTCAACCCAATAAATACTTTCCAGTTTTTCGGTGTAAGAGAGAGGTGGCTATTTCCGAAATTTCTGCTTGTTTTTTTAATCTTGAAGTTATCAGTTTCTTAAGAGATTAGTAATTTGCATCATTGTGTTGTATAAATTTTTTATAAATCTTTTATTTAAAATAACAGGTCCTGCAGAGAGTGTATTAAAGCATAAATACTTTTTATTACGTTAAAAATATTGCAACATATCTTTAAAAAATGTCTGATAGCTTAAAAAGCATGTGTGCTCAAAAAAGATTTGCCTCTTCTAGTCATCTCGATGAACCTAGCAACAGTCCAAGACTGAAGAAAAGAGTGATTCAGCTTATCTCATTGTCAGGTCTTGTCAGGTCAAAAAGTATAATTTCTTTCTTTTTTGTACTTTTACAAAGCTAAAAGTTATAGTGCAAACACTCATCTCCCCCGAATTACTTTGTGAAACTTTTGCTTTTCTGAAACGCAGACATCTAATACGTATTTCTAGTGTCAACTGCCAGTTTTCTAAAATAATACAAAGAAGCTTTCATTCATCACCATATTTGCTGTACAATTCATTGTGGATTAGGCCTGACCTATCATCTAATTTGTACATAAAAAGGAGAGGAGATGCCTTTGAAAGATACAACTTTTTTGATTTGCTAAAGCCGGAGTTTAGGCCTCTATTTCTTAGATTCGAACAAACTACCTTGTCTTTCAAGAAAAATATTCTACTGAACAGAAATCTACTGCATAATATTAGACAAATAGGCCATTTGTGGTCTGACCAACATCTAATAGTCAAATTTAGTTGGATAAATGGTTCTAGTATTTACAAAGAAGTATTAGCAGATTTGCCAAATAGTCCAAGGAATTTATGTCTGCGCACTAAATCTGATCATTTAGCTTCTTATCCAAAGCTTAAGCTGTCATATCCAGCAATAAAGTCATGTAATGGCTTGAAGACTCGTGGATTTCAGTGTGAGCCTGAAGATATTCTGAACTTTTTGCAGTCTACGGCAAGCCCTGAAGAGACAGTTATTCTAAGTATAGACTGCATATTAAGTGCTGGAAAGTTGCAAAAACTGTTGCAGTTGATCAAAAAGGTGAGGTTGAAAAAAAAATTCAATAAATTCTAAACAGGCTTACATTCAGGAATTTGAAACAGCCTTAAAGCCAAGACCATTTAAGTTTGATATGCTTATAGACAGTGATGAATTGAAACCTATAATTGAATTGGAAAATGGACAGACAAATGAAAGCTTGAAGATAACTTTTGATAAAGAAAAACTTCAGATAAATAGGTTTTTTATTTCAAAACAATAATTTATGACAATTTTATAAATAAGTACAAATGTAAATGTTAGATTTGTGTTTTACAGATGTAGATTGTTTAAAAATTTTCTAAGACATAATAAAATAAAATATCACGTGTTTTTAAGCGAACGATAGAACAAGGCAAATAAAAACACATCCAAAAAACTGGATACACTTCTTCGGAAATGTTTGATGTATATTTAATTGAGAAACTGTATTGTATAAGTCCGCAATGAAACGAGTCCGTCGTAACATACTTTGACATACCCTGTGCCTATACACAGCCCAAAGAACTGAGGGCAATTTCTAAAATTTCTCAGTCGTGGCACCGTATAACTAGGGCTCTCGAATCAAAATACCGGGTGTGTCGAATTTTATTAAGGTCATAATTAAGTTTTTTAGGTTTATTTTAAGTTCTTGATTGACAAAATTTGGATAGAAAAACAAGTTACTTGAAATTGAAGACTTTTAAATTCTCAAGATAAAAGCAAATAATTAATTAATTCTTTAAAACAGAACGTAAGCAGGCAAATAAATTTCTATATATCTTAGGGCTATCTTCGTGAGGCTAAGCAACCTCCAATATTACGAGAGGAAAATTCGTGTCAGATCTGGAGATAAACATATGCCATGGTGTTTTTTTACATTGCTAAAACACTTACTAAAGCTGAATTCACAATGAGGAAGCTAATTGCGGATGCTAAATCATATTTTTCATAACTTTTTTTTAATTTTTCAGAAAATATTCTGTTGGCGCCATCTTGTAGCTAAGATTGAGGGCTACCAGATGAGTTATTGACAAACTGGATGCTGATTAAAAAATTGAGATAAAAAAGAAAGAATTCGCACAAGTATCCGCACTCAAATTCGAGTTAGGATTCTCAGGCGGATTCTTAAAATCTTATCTGAGTTTTTGAAGCAATATATACTCAGTCAATAGCTCCTTTGGCAGCCATAAACCTCAACTATATGATGTCAGCAACTACATAAGCAACTAGAAAATAAAAAAGCCCGCACCAACTGATTAAATTTGGGAAAAAAGTAAAAAAGCAAGGATTTTGATTTCAAAATTTTTAGTGGATAAAAGTCTTTCCAAAATGGAGTCTGAATTCGACTCCGGTTCTAAAGAGTTTGAAAAGTTTGCGAGATAACGAGATGCTGATTCAAGGTGAATGACAAATCCTGAGCACACGGTTATGCCGGCAGAACTGCAAAAATACAAGCACAGTTCTTTCGTCATATTCGATAGTGGGCCATGAGACAGGAGGATTATTATTTTTTCGACGTAAATTCCCTGTAATTATTTGCTGATTGCTTTTATTAAACTAAACGCTTTTCAGTTTCTTCAAAACTCAAAGTGGTGGGGATTTGACGGCACATTTGATCTCGTTCAGAAGGGGTGGAAGCAACTGTCAACGCTGCACGCAACACAAGGAGAAAGCTTCGTTCCCTGCATTCAACCGTTGCTGCCAAAGAAGTCGTGTCGGACATTTTTTGCCGTCATTCAGCAATTGATACTGGATGCGAGAGTGAGACATGCTCAAATGGACTTTGGCGTTTGGAGGACATTGATCAGTTCGTTTGAACATCATTACAATTGTTACTTTTATATTTGACTGTATAATTGGTGATCAAAATTTTGTTTAGTGACCGAAAAGCACGGATGTTTTGCACACTTTTCGCGTGCTCTTTATCGACGGGCTCAAAAACTTAGTTTGGCGCATAATTACTGGACAGGCACTGCTTAAGACACTGCTCAACATGCTCAAATCTTTTGGTATGCATTTATAAGCAGTTTGTGTATTCACCGCGTTCAATTTGTTGTTTCTTAGCTTACATATACCTGTCACTAATCTCTCTGAAGCCTACGAGTTGGTCATGCTCAGATGTACGCATAATATCGATGGAATATCTATTTTTAAAGAGGGCTTAAGTGAAATGAGGTTTGCGAGCATTTTTTGCATGTGAGTTATTCTTGAATGTGTTTGTAGCTGTCTTTTACAACTTATTTTCAAACATGTATTCGACGTCCTGGTGGTGCTCGCGCGACGTTTCCAAACTGCTTCGAATTAACAAAAACCGGAAATTCCAGAACGACAAATTCCCTCGAGGCGTGGCACAATGCGTTTAAACTGGCTCTCGGATTCTCAGATGGCAAGAACCAAAATTTTGGAAGTGGCTGCGTCAGATGAAGAAGGAGTGCAGCCTGAAGGAGGCCGAGCTCGTCCCACTCCAAAGTACTCCGAAGAAGCTGAAGAGTGCCGACAAGCGGATCACATTGCAGAGAAAGCGTCTGGCAGAAGGCCACAATCCGGAAAAAATCTTTGGCTATCTGAATAATCAAGGAAATTTAACTGTTTTGGATTTGTAGAATGTGTTCATTTGCTGTTAAATAATTGAGTCTTGTTGAAAAGTTAAGAGTGAATAAAGACTGCTTGTTGAATGTCCTTGTACTTGATTGTTAGAGTGTGTTTGGGGGGATATGTTAATGTAAGAACGAAAAAAAAATAGATATGGACGTACTGGTTGACTCTCCCATTAATAGCCCTCCACTAAAGTGGTGTTTGGTCAGTTAGAGATAGCCATTTATAGATGGTTTGTAACAGCCAGTTAGTGATAGCCCATATGGGTGGTCGACTGTATTAGTTATTTTATTGTTCACTTCGTTCAGTGCGCAAAGTATTGTATCGTGCCAAGATCAATTGTTTCTCATTTGAATTTAATGTCAAATGACTTGTTTTCTATTTCAATTATTTTTCTTAAATAATTTTTGTCCGTTTCTGGCTGTGCCGAATTTGCCGATAGTCATAGATAAGTTTTAGTAGTATGTGGATGGCATCTAGATAGGTAAGGCCCAAACCACAGGGAGGACTTGGCGAAAATCGTGGTTTTGAGTTTATATAGCAAAAAAATTGCCCAGAAAAAGTGAGTCGATCTGCGTTCACAGAAATTAAAAATTCGATCTGCAACGAAAGTGATGGTCGTTTAAAAGTGGCCAAAATTTTTGCTACACTCTGTACATGATGTTAATTTTGTTAACTGATTGGTTTTGTTGTTTGAAAGAGTGAATAATGAATTTCTAGTCTTACTATATTTTTCGTAGTTTTACTATAATTACTTGTCTGTAAAAAATTCACGTGAAAAAATCGCAAAACCGCGGTTAAACCGCAATTATATTGTATTATTATTTTATATCCGCAATTATATATTATACTTTGCCTGTAAGGTTTTGGTTCAAACTGCTTATCGAGGCATGAGCATTGTAGACACAGAAAAACTGCCTAAACCAGGCATGAGTGTGGTACAGTCGAACCTCGATATAACGACAATTGACCAATTTGGTCAGCTTTGACTAAAATCTAGTCAAATGAACCCTCGATATAACGACACCCTTAAGCTGGTCCCTTGGGGTGTCGTTATATCAAATTTTCGGCCGTGAAAATATGGTGTGAAGGGTGAGCTAACATTTTTGGAAAAAAAGCTGCTTAATTGATTTACAAAAGTGAGGAAAATAAGGATAAGGAAAGATCAAGTGTATATGCTCTTACACCTTTATTTATTTTATGGATGATACGTAAAAATTACACCTTTTGGCGAAAAAGTGCCACTTTTTGTGAGAATTTGTGCTGCTATATATCTACACGTATTTTATCTCCAGAAAAACAACTCAACATTAATAATCAGTTACGTGTCATCTAAACCATAAATTTGAACATAAACAGAGCAAATTCTCACAAAACGTGGCGCATTTTCAAAAAAAGGTGGCACGCTTGCAAATGGTGGCATTTCTCCTTATTTAATACGGCCCACTGTGTTCAAGGAATGAGGAAACTATAAAATGGGAGATATAAAAATATAGCAAACAATCAGGGTATCTTATCTGCGATAAAATTGTCTAATGGAGATGGGGCATGAAAGAAATTATTTTCGTTGAGCTACTGAACAAACAACATTTTACACGCTTTTGCATTAAAAGTAAGCCAATATGTCTGCCACAGAAATTACCCAAGCTATTACTGAAAAGCAACCTGTTGACTTAGGGATCCTCTTGCTAGATATGGAAGCTGTATGTTTATTTAGTGTTTGAAGATTTCGTTTATCGTTTTTACTATTTAGAGAATAGTTGAGCAATTCAAAGAGGTCATCCAGGAGGTTATCCAAGATTTGTGGGACAGGGTGGACGGCATTTATGATGATGTGGGGCAAATGATGCAGAGCATGGAAAAGGTTGGATCAAACAGTTTTTAACCCACCACAATATATAATGTTTTAGCAAGAAAAATCCATTCACACAATGCATCTAAAGATGGAAAAGCATTCGCACCAGTTGGACAGCTTTGAAAGGCAATTATTTTTTTCGAAGACTGCGTACAGGGTGTATGGAGAAATTCCCCGATTTTAAAATAGCCATAACGTTTTTTCTATGTAGTTTTTGAAAATTTTGTTGTCACAGATCGATAACATTTTTTATATTTGACGTTAAATACACAATTTTCGCTTGGTTTAGGTTTTGGTCTGTGGATGCCTTATAGATGGGCAAGACCAAAACCACAAGAGGAACTACCGTATTTCCTCTAATAGAGCCCCCTCTAATAGAGCCCCCTAACTTTGAGGACCTATATCTCAGCCCAGAGTCAATTTTTTGCAAAGCTGTTTTACGCGTTTTCTTAACTCCCACGAGCTCTACCGATTGCACTTTTCAGATTTTAGTTGAGCACCCAAAAATCTCGAGATCGAATTCCAAATTTTCCGATTTTCGGGCATCCAAAAAATAAAGCCCCCGGGGGCTCTATTAGAGGAAATACGGTAAGTGCAAATTGTGTTCTTGACAACATCTGCCAAAAGAAAATGACGGTGAGAAAATCTGTGAAAACAAAATTTTAAAAACTGACCTAGGAAAAATTTATGGCCATCAAAAACTAAGAAACTTCTTGAAACTTCAGCATGGTCGATTTTCATGTGAAAGTGCTCTCGAACTCGATGTCAAATTTTAAATTCCACTCAAGACAACAAACAAATTATTTCACGAAAAAATATTTATTTAAATGTTTGCTGTCTCGAGTGGAATTTAAAAATTGGTAGTATTTTTCAACGTTCAAGAGCATATTCAGTTGCCAATCGACTATGCTGAACATGAATCTGGTTCAGATTTTCAGGCTGTGATCGTGAAAAAAATTTTAAAAAATTTGCCTTCGTCTCTTGTGTGCATTCTAATTAAAATTTGTCTGACTTCCCCATAACCTTGACGCTATTTTATAATTTTGCAACAAGATAATTACTCATTAACGTATTCTAATTGATTAGTTTAGCCAGCAGCGCAAGCTTAAAGCTCAGTTGCAACAGCAAGACACCAGAAATAGCCCACCTCAGCCGTCAAGATACCCTTGGGTCTCAAATAGAGGTGCTTATCGGGGCAAAGAATATAGAGGAGGCAGACAGCAGGAACATCGTCCCAGCTACGACCCAGACTATCGCAAGCCTGAAACCACTTACCAACGCCCCCAATATGACTCCAGCTCGCGTTACCGTCCAGACTTTGAGCCAAATCATTGCTACCGCTCTGATTACGACAGTAATCAACGCTATAGACCAGACTATGGTGCTAATAAACCCTACCGCCCAGACTACGACAACAATCAGCGTGATTACCCAGAATTCGAGCCTAATCAGCGCTTCCAGAAGAAAGAATACATTCCAAGCTACTCTCCCAAAACAGACTCTTATCGTGAGAATTTCGACGGCAATGGCTTTGACAGATTCCAAGGAGACACTGCTTCCATAACTTCAGAGATAAGAAATGGTGGTGGCAGTATGTCCAGTACAGAGCAACAGTCTTTCCAACCTAATTCTTTTGGCAAGAAACAGAATAACCGCTCTGTTAACAAAGACCGTCAAAACTATCAAGATGACGACGGAACTGCGATGGGTTATGACAGAGACTTGAAAGGAGATGCATGGGTTAGTCATAAGCCTTTTTTTATTTTACTAAATATCTATTCAATATTTATATCAATATTTTTCAACAAAACAGATAAAAGAGACAGCCTTGCTAAATTTACAGGGTGGCGCAGATTTTTTGAAGAATTTAAAATAGCTGTAACTTTTTTTTATTTTTTTACGTTTCGGTGAGATCTTTTTTCAGTACTTCTTCAGTCCCCCCATACCCGGATTTTTTTAAAAGTGACTTAAAATCACCCCAAACTTATTTTTTCTGCTCTACAAGATACGAGAAGCATTTCTAAGCACTTTCTGATAAAAAATAGTGGCTTGGGGTTGAGATGCGCACACCCACGTACCTTAGACACAAATCACTCGAAAGTGACTCTGGATTCATAAAAGTATGTGTGCATGCCAGAGTTTCTATATGCGGTAGGCCCCAGAAAATTAAAACGTGTTCAAAATCTATCATTTTTTACCTTAATTTGACTTAAAAACGGCTAAAATTTGGTGAAAAACACCCTAAAAAGACCATCTATACCTTAGGGGTGGGAGGCAAAATTTTTCGACAAAATTCGAAATTTTTTTAATCTTAATGTGTTCAAAAATCCTTTTTTTATCGTGTAGAGCAGAAAAAATTAGTTCGGGAAGTGATTTTGGGTCAGTTTTTTAAAAATCCGAGTATGGGGGGGGGTAACTAAAGAAGTGCCCTTTTTCTGTTTGATTTCCCAATGTGGGACGTTCTGTTTGACATGTCAGACAGTCCTGACAGACATGACAGTTTTCATTTTAGTAGGGTTGGCGGTTTGGGTACCCGGTACCCCCAAAAAATATGAAAGTCAGTGCTGCGTTCAGATGCAATATTGCCGTGAATTCATTTTTTGAAGTCTTTTTTGTAATAATTCTCTTGAGACATAAAAACTTAAATGCAAACATAAACAAAGACGCAACTCATCTTCTTGCTGAAGCTGCTATCAAAACATTTATTGTAACATCGCTTGATATTAGCTGCATCTGGCACGTCATTTCAAGAAAGACCTCACAAATGAATATATGGCAATAATGTAGCTGAACTCAGCACTGACTTTCATATCTTGTATACTACACTTTACCATATCCACCATAGCTTTCTGATGCAGCAAAGATATTTTTTTAAAATATTAGTACGGGTGTTTGGACGTGTTAATTGACCTAATAACTGGGTTAAAATTCACGACCATTGCAAGGTAAGTGAATAATATCCCGAGAGGCAGACGCCACTTTTCTAGACAACATCTATGACTGCAATAGGTCAAAATCTGTCGAATGAGTATATGTGAGCTGCCATCTATCAGCAAAAAAAGGTAGACAACAAGGGTCCAACTCACAAAACCACCATTTTCTCACCTCACAAATTATCACTTAAAACCACTCAAGAGCATGTCATAGCTGCGTATAACTGCTTGATGCTTAGTCGACACTTGCAGAGAAATTCAAAAGATACAAGATAGGCAAAAAATCAGCACAACATTTGAATAAAAGCTACTCAGAAATTACAGGAGAATAGATAAACTAGCAACTTCCCTGGTATTGAAATTTGAAGCATACCTGGTTTTGCATATGTCTGACCGGTTTTTTACAGAAAATTGAGAGTGCAATATATCAAAATCAGTGTGAAAAATGCAACAGAACTCATAAAAAGACGATACAAGGGACAATACAAGGGACCACAGGCGCTAATCGGCGCCTCTATAGTATTTCGAAATTTCAATGAGGGGCTATGACTTCATTCATAAAAATAGGTATATCCCCTATTAGAACTCATTTTTTTCGCCTGTTCTTTTTTTTAAACGAAAGCTGACATTTTGGGGAACACGATGGTATTAGCGACAAAAGTGATTTCGCTATCTACGACCCGTTCTGGCCTTCGAAGTAAAAAAGCGTTACCCACCCACCCACACATTCCAAATACTATATAAGATTCAAACGAAAACAATTTCACCTCAAAACCCCACAAAAAAACCAGTGGTTTTTGGACGGAAATTCAGGTGGCTCAGGCTTGATCTTGTAATTTTCTTAAAATTTGATAAGGTATTTCCTGAAAGTAAAAATGTCGCGTAACAGTGCAGAAAAAGCTGCATGAGACAAGTGCTACTTCACAGGTGAGACTGTGCTTTTCCTTTTTTTGAAAGCATTGAACAAGTAGGCTGGCAGCCTAGTGATGGATGGACATATCTGGTTTGATTTTACTTGGTTTTGAAATCAATATTAAAACTCAGTAGCTGTTAAGTTGTATGGCAAAAGATAGCTATGACTCTGGCGAGTCTTTTTCTGCCAAGGGTATCTGAATTTAAAAAAAAAAGTGTTGGTTTTAAAACCAAGTACCATTCAAATTTCGATACCAGGAAAACAGCTGAAAACAGCTTCTACCTCTTCTCCTGGAATTTCGGAGTGACTTTTGTTTAATTTTTGTGCTGATTTTTCGCCTATTTTGTAGCTCTTGAATTTTTCTACAAGTATTGAGCAAGCATTGACCAGTTAAACACAAGTATGGCATGCTTTTGAACAGCTTTGAGTGGAAATTTGGCAATTGACAAAATGGTGGTTTTCATGTGGTTTCATACGTGGTTTCATTTCAGTGGTTTCATTTCTAGCAAATGATACACCATTAGAAAGCGGAGACAAATAGCATAAAAGAATACGCTATACTCACTGAATTCACTGCTCACCAGCCTAAACAAAAAACCATACTTGACTTCAAGGAGTCATCGGAAAAATTGGGCTTTTTCAGGGTGCTGTACCATAATTTTTCCGTCCGATTTTGTGATATTGTTCAAATATTGTTATATTGTTGATATAACAATAATGATATTGATATTGTTCATGTGATCTCGTTCAAAAGAGCACATCACGACGGTCATTTTAGCTTATCCAAATAATAGATGTAGTCTCGATATAAATGGTGTTTGCTTCTCTGGAGATTATTCACTTTCCTTGAAATGGTCGTGAATTTAAAACCGGTTATTAGGTCAATTGTCCAAACACCCGTACTAATATTTTTAAAAAATTATCTGCGTGAAAAACTGCATCTAAATAAACCAAGGTTACAAAGAAATGATGAGAGCATTTCTTCTTAACTAATAACGAACTTGACAGACAAACTTTGCATAACTATCGCCGCATTCTATCATCCAGATAACAAAGCGTGCTTTCTCTTAATTTCTAAAAGACATTCTAAAAAAGCATGTGTCAGATCACTCACTTTGTTAAAATCGCAGTATTTTAGCGGAATTTAGGCAATAACCGAATCTTTTTTTAAACGAAATGGTAAAGATAGGGCTTTTGAATAAAAAATAATAACAAAAATAGAAAAATTGAGCTCGAATTTAAAAATTTATGGGCAAAACGAATACGTCAGAAAAAGTTTGATCACCCTGTACTTTAACATTTATGCTAACCACATTTTAGGACAATCAGCAAGCTGAATTTACCAGCATTCGACCAACTACCACGTCGTCTGATTTGCACACGAACAACTCACAGCCAGTAAAGTCCCGATTTACTCCAAAGAAAGGTGGTTTTGGGTACTTTGTTCAGCAGAATTCTGATGCTCAACCAATACATCAAACATCTTCAAGCCAACAAAAATGGGGAAGTAAGAAAACGGTTGAAGCTAATGCAGAAAATCACTTGGAAGATAGCACTGTACGTCCTCTTTATATATTTTTACACTCATTAAAAAGTTGATACCGTAATTCCTCTAGGGTATCTCCTCTGTACCAGGGAAAACGGCTGGGTTTACATCTCTCCTGTAATTTCTGAGTGATTTTGTTTAATTTTTGTACTGATTTTTTGCCTATCTGTAGCTTTTGAATTTCTCTGCAAGTATTGATCACGCATCGGGCAGTTATACACAAGTATAACATGCCTTTGAGCAGCTTTGAGGAAATTTTTTGCCGCCGGCGCATGGCGGCACCGCCGGGCTTATAAAAGATCGCCGCCGCCGCCCGGCGGCACCGCCGGCGGTGGCGACTATGCTTATCTGGGATTTGGAATAAAGGCGTTTGGCGGTTTTTGTTGCATTTTTTCAAATTCGCGCCTTTTGAAAGTAAATCTCAAAGTGAATCCAAAAGTCAGAAAGTGTTTTGGTCTGCCACAACGATTTTATTGTCTTTTCCTGCTCTTTTTGTTGTTTCGAGCGCTCTTTTTTCTCTCCCTGCTTTCGCTTGCCATAAATAAAAAAAAATTTTGAATAAAAATGTAACTATGGAAATCCGACTCTCGGGTTAATACCGGCTGAATACCCGGGTAAATAGCCGAGATTTTACCCAAAAAGATTTTATCCGGGCAAATGGTCAACCCTAGATTCTATTAATAAAATTAAAAAGCTTGATTTTTTTAGTTGTTGATTTTCATAAATTCAATATTTTTATTACAGGAAAACAAGGAGAAGCAAGATAACCAATTATCTATCTCTCCAGCAGCTTCCATTTCGTCTCCCATTCCTCATGAAGATAGCTCAACCAAACCACGTTTTAGTGGTGGTTTTGGCCAATCTACTAAAACAGGAGGATTCGGTTGTGCTGCACAGAAAAGTGCCACCAAAAATTGCTTTCTGCAGTTGGGAGGGAATCTGGCAGTACAGGAAGACGGCTATGATGTATAACACACTTTTTAGTGACAAAATAATAATTAAATTCTAGGATCATGACGGTTTACTCCTAAACACTGAAAACACAGCCTTGGAGTCGATCTCCGAAGATTTGAACCCTGCTCTTGATGAATCTCTGCAAGCGGATACAGTCCAACAAGAGACAAGCATGGACGAGGACCGTTGTATGAAGGAGCCAGACACAGAACACTCCAATCAGTCAGCTACTAATCAAGAAACAGTCATCAAACATTTCTTTGGTGTTGAACAAGATCAGGTACGAATCTAGTCGCAAATATAAGCCTGTTTATTAATTTAATATATTTTGAAGAAAGATGAGAAGCATATCTACGAAGATCCTTGAAGCTGCGAAAGACTCTAGTGCAAATCAAGAAAGAATCAGCAACATTTATTGAAACTATTTAGTGCGAATAAAAAAAAAAGTTGAAAAAGCAGCAAAATTTCTTTAGTTATTGTCAAAAATAAAAGGCTGTAACTGAAGTGCGCCCTCAAAAGTCTGAATTTTACCAGTAATTTTCTATTTTGCCGTTTTTCTTTGAATTTGTTGCAATTTTTAAATTTCGTTTGCACTGGCGTGTAGCCCCAAATCTCGGCTTTCTAATAAGTTATCAAACTCCGCTGAAAGAATTGAGAAATAGAAAGATTGAAAGGTTTTAAAAATAAAAATTTCTGTAAATTTTATTTTTAAAACCTCTAGATCTCTGCATTTCTCAGTTTATTCAATAAAGTTTGATAGCTTGTTAGAAAGCTAAGATCCGGGACTTCACGCTAGTGCAAACAAATTTTAAAAAATCATAACACAATTAAAAGAAAAATGTCAAAATAAAAGTTACTGGTGAAAATCAGACTTTTGAGGGCATAATTCGATTTCAGACAAAATAAAATTGTTTTCTTGAAGTCTTCCAAGTTTCTATGCAACAGCTTAGCCTTTAAAATCTTGGCTTTGAACTAATTTAAACATTACCGAAAGATCTTTAAAACTTTTTCGGACAATCTAATTTGGGTAAATGATTTCAGATTACTTTTTTAAATCAGGCAGAAAACTTTAAAAATATCAATAAAAACGCATAAAAAACATTTGAGAATTAAAAACTCTACTGATCTTCATATTATTTCAAGAGCTACAAAACCCATTTTTACAAAATAATTTTTGAAAATCTGAACGTTGAGATATGGCTTTTTAAATATTATCAATTTCTGTAAAAATGACCGAAATGATCGAACCTGGGACATAAAAAAGTAAAAAACCAAAATTCTACCCACTGCATTATGGATACATCTTCAGAAACACTTTTTAATTGCTTTTTATCTCGCATAGCATCCTTTAAATGTTTTATGCTAAAAAACAATTACAGCATAGTGCTTAGACGCAAACTCTTGTTGCTGCAGTTAGGATTTTTCGAACCACAGGGATATCATGGATTTTTAGTCAAAATTTCAAAATTTTTATAGGGAATAAGAACATTGTTGGGAAGGGAACAAAAGACGCCACTTTCATGCAAAAGCACTGAAAAAGTAAATTGTGCGGTAGTGTACAAATAGTGTTACCCAAGTAGTTTACTGCCAAATAAATCAAATTAAAAAAATGTCTTGTTAGACGAGTACTTGGTTTGGTTGGTTTAGACTGAAAAACCAATTATAACAGTATCCCTAAGTTGAGTTCGTGGTGCAGTGGTGAACGTGATTGGGTAAGTGTTCAGGTCTCAGGTTCAATTACATCTATCTGCATTTTTTTCACATACCGTAGGGCAGGGCTTCGAATCGTACTTTTTAAAAAGATTTGTACTTTTTTTTGGGACCCCAAATCTTTTCTTTTTTGAATGTACTTTTTAAAAAGATTTGCACTTTTTTTTTGAGAAATGTACTTTTGTGTACTTTTTTTTCCAAATCGGCGCCAAAAAATCAAAGAAAAGGGCAACTGTTTCAAAATTTTCGCTGCGGCGCAGTTTTTCATTCATATTTTCAGTTGTGTTTTCATTTTGTATTCAAATTATGAAAATTACAGCGCTAATCTCAATCGCGATGTCTCAGCCAAGAAGAAAGAATGTGTACAAGGCCAATTTCGCCAAGGAGTTCAACGGGATCCGCAAGGGGAAGGACGACTTTCACGCTTTCTGTATCCCGTGCAAAGATGAGATCAATCTGGCGTCGATGCCAAAGCAGCGATCTCGCAGCATCAGCAGAAGCCAAAGCACAAGGAAAACGCCAAGGCTGCTAACACTACAAGGTTTCTTTTGCTTTGAATGATTTGTTATTGGTTTATCACATCTCTTGGATCATGCTGAAGGCCAAGAACATCGACTACACCGAAGCAGTGGAGCTCGCAAAGCAAGTGGCGCCCGAAATCGCGGACAAGGATGAGCTTTTCAATGAGGTGGTTGAAATGAACCGGATGCTGCGTATACCGAACGAAGTCTTCGATGTGGATTCAGCGGAGGCCAAGTGGCAGAAGATGTTCAAGGTAAACAGGGATTTTGTGGTGGATTTTATTTTGTTTCTTTAGGACAACGACTCCTTCCGCATCTCTATCGACTCGTCAGCACAGTTCTCTCCATCCAGTTCGCTTCTCCTTGTGTAAGGCGCAATGGACAGATGCCAGGAACTCTCTGCAGGTGGAAACGGTCAAGGCTCTCCTCCAAGTTCGGGTCAACTACGATATTTACTGTGCCGACGTGTACCAATTGCTCATGAATAACAGAGAACTTCGAAATAAAATTCAAGGTGGTGAAAAATGGGAATGACACAGTGTTTGCATTGATTTATTTGTTTGAAACTGTTATTATTTGATGTGAAATAAAGTGTTGAATGCGATTTAAGCGTGTTTTGCGAAATGTACTTTTTTTGCCCCCGAAATCTTTTTTTTTTGGAAAACGTACTTTTTTTCAAAATTTTTCATTCGAGGCCCTGCCGTAGTGTCATATCTGTGACAGAAAAGGAACCAGAAAAGGGAGACAGGCCAATTCGATATGGTTTTATAATGTCCAGTTCGATATGGTTTTATAATGTCCAGTTCGATATGGTTTTATAAGTTGTTGTATTTTTTTCATATTTTAATTTTAATTTTATGTTTGGCCCAGTGTTGTGCGTTTGGCTCGTTTGCGAGCGAGCAGCTCGCGTCCTGTTAACAGGACGCGAGCTGCTCGCTCGCCAATAGATATGTATGGCGAGCCATATGGCTCGCGAGCCATATGGTTCGCCTTACATAGAGAGCAAAGTGCTTGCGACACATACACGAGCCATATGGTTCGCGAACCATTTGGCTCGCATACATAATGTGCGTATGGTTCAGCTCGCAAAAAATAGTGTGAGTTAAAATAAAGCCCAAATCTTGTTTATTCTTTTCGTTTTTGTAATTTTTTGTCTGTTTTTTTTTGCACACACTACGCTGTGGTAATACTTTATTCATTTTCCTTGTCTTTAACAATAAATCGACGGTTGAAACTCATAAGAACTTTTCGCTTTGCCAATATCCCATTAGTTGGGGCCTTATGTCCGGCTGTGTGAAGTGTTAATTGAGAAAACATCCTCTCTACCGCTCCTGCATGAGAAGGTGATGCTAAAACTTTTTTTTATGACTATTCCAAAACGCAGCAGCATTATTTGGCGTTGTTGCTTTCCACATTTCTTTAAAATAAGACTCAATTTCAAAGTTTAGACCAGTTTTTTGTAACTCGTGTTACTGGACGCATATTTTGACCATAAAGTCAAAAGTGGTTTCTGGGTCGGTTGATATGTGGTGCTTTGCACAGAACTCGATTTTCATTTCCATTTTCAGATTCTGCTGCAAACTTCTGAGCCTAGATTATGCGTTATAAATAATTGGGCTGAAGTAAACTTTAAGGTTAACAGAAGCTTACAATAAATTGAATCGCCTCCCTTGCTCTATCTTCCATTCCTAGAGCTACGTTTATGCAAGACACACTGGGATCGAGGAATGTGGCAGGGCCCTGTAACTTTTAAAAAATTCGAAAGACACAAAATTCCAGGAAGCCAAAGGGATAATGTAGGCCGTTTATCTTGTTGTAATTCGTCAGTCACTCTTCTTAATGGTTTAATGATTTCTACAATCTGACTTAATAAGTCCACATCAGATTTGAAAATTGTTGGCCTAGAGATATTTTGTTGACATCCTCAACTATTTCGAGAAGCCTTGAATATGTTATCTCAAGGGATGACCAGCGCGTATTTGCAGGAAATAATATCAATTTACCAGCTTTTTTTCAATGCTTTTGTTGCGACATTATTTAAAAATTATCGGCTCTTCATGTGTTGGTAGAAACGTAGAATTCACCTGGGGACGAATTCACCTGGGGACGAATTCACCGGGGACGAATTCACCGGGGACGAATTGACTGGGGACGAATTAACCGCCCGAAGCAACAGAAAAGCTTACAAATATAAATTTGCGCCTAAAATAGTTAATAAATTGAAAAAAAATTGAACAGAATTTGTTCTTAAAAATAGCATTTGGTGATATCTTAAAAACTCACATAAAAGCCGAGCCGAACCATTTGTTCATTATGTTCGCGAGCCAAATGGTTCGCGATACAAATGGCTTTATCTTTTTGGCTCGTGTTCGGCTCGCTTTCAAAAAACAAGTACGCGAGCCAATTGGCTCGCGAATAAAAATAAAGGCGAGCCATATGGCTCGAACCCATATGGCTCGCTAGGTCATGCGATTTGGGGTCTTGCGTTTGGCTCGCGCGAGCCAAATGGACAACACTGGTTTGGCCGCTTTGCGGCCAATGACCCAAGTTGCTCCTCATTGCAAGGGAAGGGGGAAGGGTTGTATACACCTTTATGGATGTATACTCTTTACCCTTCCCTTGCAATGAGGAGCAAGTTGGTTCCTTGGCCAACGTTGCAAGATGACAACTTTATTAAAAACCATATCGAACTGGCCATATCGAATTGGCCATTATAAAACCATATCGAATTGGCCTCAAATCGAACTGGCCGTACACCCCAGAAATGGCCTTTACCAAAATTTTTTTTACTAAATGTGCCGTTCACCAAATATTTATTTACCTTTTTTGTTACACCAGGACCTGCTCGCGGTGGTCTGGTGGTTCCCCGTCAATTCAAAAACTTTTCCTAATCATTGATCTTCTGTACGGATTTTTTTAACTTGGTTTCTAACAAAACTACACCTAAAATTAAATTCTAGGTCTTGTTTTGTTAGAAACCAAGTTAGAAAATCCGAACAGAAGATCAATGATTATAAAAAATTTCTGAATTGGCGGGGACTCACCAGACCACCGCGAGCATGGTCCTTTAAAGAATTCTTTTCGGCTTAAAATAATCAGAACTATTTGAGGGTCTACTATAAAAGCTATTTTGAACTACTTTAAACATACTTAATTTCCAGAAAAAAGTGTTTGAAACTTTGTGATTTGAGCCTATCAGCTGACTGGCATTTTGATCCAGAAACTAAAAAACAATGTGATGCTGTGATCTACTAATTATGTAGCAGTGCTATGTAAAGAGCGCTTACAACAATATACTGCCAAAGAAAAGTAATAGCAGTAAAAAAGAGTCAGTCTAACAGTAAACCCAATTTATATGTTTTCAGAAAAAACTTTCAAATAAAATTTTATTGTATCAAATCAACAACATTAACAACTTCTACCTAAATCTACTAAGTTTTAACAACATCTTACAGCTATTGGCAAGAGATAACGCAGTGGTGCAATAGCCTCGAGCAATTGTTCTGTGCAATGGAACAAGTTTCAAAGGCTGCAGACCAATTTTTTCAGTATGTCCATTTCTCAGTTCTTCTGGTGGTAGCCTAAATATCGTAAAACCTTTATTGTATAGCTGGCCTGGATTATTTTAAAACCCTTTCGAGTAGCCGGTTTTAGAAGAAGTTGGATTATTTTTCAATCTTTAGCATCCAGGACGACGTTAAGAAATTTGAAACATATTTAAAAAAAATAAATTGCCGTAAAATCTCTATTGAAGGACCATGCAACTTGATAAGCACAGCAATTTGCGAAATCTAAAGTCGCGCGAAACCAACCTGATTTGGTCAATAATGTTTTCGAATTATTTCTTGTTCGCATTTAAAATTTGTTCGAAATTTTAAACCATCAACTAGGGTAAAAGGACACTTCATGGGGGACACTTCGTGGCACTTTTTTGAAATAATAGCCTTTCGATTAATTTTTTGTCTTTACATGTCTTTTTCGGAGACAGGTCAGTTCGCCCCTTTTTTTTCAAACCAATAAAGTAACCATTTTTTGTCATGAAAAAAAATTTAGGGGTCAATCTCGAAATTTTTGGGGGAAAATCGAAAAAGCGGAACTGGTAGAGCTCGTGGAAGTTAAGAAAACGCAAGAAACAGCTTTTCAAAATATTTGCTCTAGGATGAGATATAGGTCTTCAAAGTCGGACGTGGGCGCTTATTAGAGAGTGGGCGCTTAATACAGAATTTTTTTCTGAATTTTTCTGAAAGTACTGTTATTATTTGTTAACATTCATGTGATATGTTTGCATTGCGTACTGTTTCTGATGTAATTTTATGTTTTAGATGCCGAAAAATACTAAACATCTATCCGAACATTTGCGTCACTATCTTCTTTCCATGTTCGATGCTGGGAAAAATGTGGAAGTGGCTTTATGCAATAATGAGACTTATGGTTATGCAGCGCTAAGCAGGGCAACAGCTTTTCGGTGGTAATCTTGTTTATAGCGAATTCTTCAATGTTAAATTGTGTTCAGGTTTAAGAAACTTCCACTTCCACATTTTTCCCAGCATCGAACATGAAAAGAAGATAGTGACGCAAATGTTCGGATAGATGTTTAGTATTTTTCGGCATCTAAAACATAAAATTACATCAGAAACAGTACGCAATGCAAACATATCACATGAATGTTCCAATAGGAACAAATAATAACAGTACTTTCAGAAAAATCGAAAATTTCAAAAAAAAATTTTGACAAAAAATTCACGCGGTTAGTCTCACAACTTTTAGAACAACCTAATAGTAAACGCAGAAAACAGATTTGCAAAAAATTGATTCTGAACCTAGATATAAGATACCTATGCGTGTAACTATAAGAGATGGCCTTTTTATTGAGAAAACATAGTAATTACCTATGTTCAGGAGGGGGTATTGCTATTGAATTTTCATGTGAGCGAAATCACTAAAACTCATAAAATACCTTACAAAATAACTAGTGAAATAGTGACTTCTCAAAAAACGCCGACCAAATCAAGTGGGTGCACGACTCGGTTGGTGCTTGGACTAAACTTCATAGAAATTTAAGAAATGAGCTAAAAATAATAATAATTTCTTAAGCTCAACAAAAAAGTGCCACGAAGTGTCCGCCACGAACTGTCCATTCAAAAAAGTGCCACGAAGTGTCCGCCACGAACTGTCCATTCAAAAAAGTGCCACGAAGTGTCCGCCACGAACTGTCCATTCAAAAAAGTGCCACGAAGTGTCCGCCACGAACTGTCCATTCAAAAAAGTGCCACGAAGTGTCCGCCACGAACTGTCCATTCAAAAAAGTGCCACGAAGTGTCCGCCACGAACTGTCTGTGCCACGAACTGTTTTATGTCCATCAACTAGTCAACTGTTAACTGACTTTGCCAGATCGGACGAATTAGGCAACCTCCACTCCTCGACAACTTTTTATTGCGAGAACGTGTTCTATATTGACTGATACATAAAATTTAAACTCCGTTATTTGGGAGTGCCCGTTTATTAGAGAGTGTCCGATTAATAGAGATTAAGTACTGAAAATTTGAAATTTTTTTGACATTATGTTTTTATGACTGTGAATTTGAACTTATGAAGTACACAACTGAAATTACATGATATGAGTCATTGAAAGATTCATCAATACCAGATTGGACACTTTCCTTTGAAAATCACCCAAAACTGTTAACCAGAATTTTTTAAATTAAAAGCTTACATTAAATTAAAAATTTCACTGTCAAACGAGTGTTATCTATTCTACACAAATTGACAGTTTTGTGAGCCAGCCCCAGCCATGTTAGGCAAAAATATTTCGGAAGACTTTCACAATTTCAATCGCTTACCATCTGTGCAGCTGTTCACGTCTTTCAATGCATGTGTATACCGTCATTTTCTGCTTCCAGGTTTTTCTTAATTCATGAACTCGTTCGCAGAACATATCAAGCTCGTAAGTCAGATCTGTCTTTATTTTATGGTGCATATTAATGCCCAGTAGCCACAATGATGATACGGAATTCCTGTAACAATCAGTTTTATTCTATGAGCGTTGCTTTTCTGATCGATAATGATGTTTATATTTTCTGCGGTTGTCAACCCGTATTTGCCCACAAGTACTTTTTTGTACATGACTTTTGGCTTGACTTTTTAATTTGTTTTTCCACGCTTTTACAGATGTTAAAATACCATTTTGTAGCCCTTAAAAGAAGCTACGAAATGGTATATATTTTTTTGATAACTACTAATAACTAATCTAACCGTCAAAGAATTCTGCGGCGATTGAGGGGTGAACTGGCTCCATTTGGCAATCCTACAATGGGTTTGCTTTATGGAGAAATTTTAGATATAAGACATACATAGGGTGTAGACCATTTTCGACATAAAGGGGTACCAAGGCAAACAAAAAAATTTTTTTCGTCCAATTTTTTTTAACTAAGAGCACTTTCTATAGTAAATCGACCCTGAAAAACACGAATCCAAGCTCCTAATTAAAAAAAAGGCGTCCCTGATTTGCGGACAAAAACGGGTTAATGTATGGTTTTGTTCACAAAAACGCTTTAATTATAATTTTGGATCTTATTTTCTATATTTATATATTCTATATTCTATAATCAACATAAGGGTTGACTTAGTTCTAGGGGTTAAGACTAGTGTGAATAGTGTTAATTTTTTATTTTCAGGAAATCAATTTCTCTTAATTTTCGGCTTCTAAAAAACAAAGCTTTATACAGTCGACCCTGCTACAGCATCGATATTTTTATTGACACGGAAAGTGCGCATACCGTATATTTTCTATTAAAAGCCCCCTTTCTAATAAAGGCCCCCCTCCGAGGGGGGTTGAAAAATAAAGGTCCCCTCTCTAATAAAGGCCCCCTCCCGATTCCAAAAAAATCATGGTTAATCTTTTATTACACAATAAATTTAAACGAATAGTTCAACAACTAAACCTCATTATAATCTTCAAAATTTTCTTCTTCTCTTTCTTGTTCTTCTTCAATAATCTCGCTCTCATCGAGGAGTCCAGCTTCTTCGTAGTCGTCACCGCCGTCCCTCGCTATGTTCTGAGCTCTGATCTTGCGGAGAATCTGCAGTCTTTTTGTGCCGATGGATCCACTGGGCTTGAAGTAGGTGATTTGATCGTCTTCTGCCCAGTCTATTGCTGTTGTGAGTGCGCATGCTGAAATGTGAACACTGAATTTGAGATCAACATCAACTAAAAAATGCAACCTTTGAATGACTTCAGAATGATTTCCTTTTGAGAGTCATTGCCACGCTCGATCCATCCAATCAAAAACGAGTTTCGGCGCTGGGGCCTTCGGGATGCCGCCTTTGGTGAATTATTTCTGAGCGTCGTTGGTCATCCAGTTCGTGTAGTGAACAGATCTTTTTTTTTTGAGCGGTTTGTTTTACGAGACGTGTGGTGCCTAGAAACTAAAGAACACATGTTGTTACAGCAGTTTTATTGAAGACTCAATTGGATAAACTTGGTGCACCCTCCAGGGACAAATGTCAATTCCACGCCGATTTCTTTCAGGACTGCCGTTGTCGATGAACTCTTGTGCGTTGCAAATGCATCCCAAACCAAAACCATTCTTCCGGAGAACACACTGCCAGCCTTGATCACTTGCTTCAGGAAGTCGACAGTCGTTTCGTTATTCATCCACACGGACCCATTCCAGTTGATGATTAGGTTTTTCTTGAATTGCTTGACGATGTTCCGCACAGGACGCTTGCGGTCGACATGGACATAAGGCAGGAGCTTTCTTCCATCTGAGCTGGTAGTCAGGCACATAGTGATCCTCATCTTTTCATGGCCGGTAGTAACGATCGTCACCTGAAAGAGAAGATTAACAGTTCAACCAAACCACTATTTGTAAATTTACATCTTTGGCTCCCACAGTGTCGATGCATCTGTTTTCTGGACAATGAAACCAAACGGCCGTTTCCTCCATGGCAAAGATTTGGGTGAACTTCACTTGCTTACTTCTTTGCTAAACATGGACAACAAACTAGGCGACGGCTTCGGCGTAGTTTTTCGGCGGCTTCTGATCAACTGTTGTGACGCGACGCAAGACGAATGACTGAAGCTTCAGAAACGAGTTAAGCCATCCAACTGAAATCTGAAAAGTTAAAGTTTAAAATATGCTCACCAAATATTTCAAGATCCTACTTTCAGATCCGTTCCTCGAAAAAGCTCCATTGCCTTGTTGGTGATGATTCGACGTAAGACTGGCTGCTTGTTCTCCCTCTTTCCTCGTATCCATTCTGCTAGCTCCATATCAAGGTCTGGATTGCTCACTTGTCGGCCGACACTATCGAGTCGCTTTTGTTCGGATCTTCTTGCCGTGTTCTCATCCCAGCCAACAATAAAAACTCACAGTTGTTCAGCTCATCCTCTTTCTTGATCCAGCTCTTGATCTGCTTTCTGTTGACGCTGAACTTATTATTTGATTTATTTCTTGCGTGCCCATTCGACGGCTTCCAGCTTTTTTCCCGCTTCATTGTTTCTGTCGCCGCTTCTTAATGCTTATTGAGTTTTATTATTACGTTGAACTTCAAAAAAATTCTAGAGATTTTACGTCCCAAATATAGAAAAAATCTTTAAATAAAAGACGTTCAAAAACCCCAAATAATGTCCTCAAAAGTGCGATGCACCCGATTTAAAAAAAAAATCAGAATCAGAAATCAAAACAAGAACAAAAATAATCAGAACCAGAAATCAGAAGTCGAAAAAAGTCAGAAAGCTAGAAATCAGAAATTGGTCCTAGCCCTGGTGCAGACGTTTTTTGTCGGTTTTTTAAAATGTGCGTATAGAACTCTCTGCCAACTATGTTTTTATGATTGATTAAAAAATAGATTACAACTTACTCATGCTGATCAAAATCCCTGTTTGTTACATTTGATTCGAAGCATTTAGGATTAGGATGACAAGTCTTGACGCCAGCGTTTTCACTTAGTCTGCGCAATAAAAATGGAATTTTTGACTCAAATCCCATTTTCAAGGCATCCATTACAGCTCTAGAGTCAGTCGTAAACTTCAGAATAATAAATTCTTCATATTTCAAGAAAAAGTTGACTGGAGACAGCAGTGATTGCCATGAGCCACTTTTCATAGCTTTTTGAACTTCTTCATGGCCTGCAACGGTATAAAGTTACTTTTGGGGTTTAAAATAGTTTATAGACACCTTCTCTTATTTCCGCTTTTATAACTTCGGCAGTTAAGCGAGTGAGCGTTTTAGTGGAGTTGACCTCTGGCCATGAGGGACTCATAATCTGCATCAAATATGGATTTTTTCTCCTGGCTAACTCAAAATCAGATGCAGGCTTTGTTTCTATGACACGTATTGGTTCATCCCATTTGCTGAAAAGATAATAACGAAAATTGGATGAAATAATAAAAATACGACGGGCCAGTTTTGTCTGAAGCTAGAGCTCTCAGATGTACTATTTTTAGCAAAAATATCTATTTTTCAAAAAAAATTCTTTTTACTCGGGTTTAGAAACCTTTCTTTTATTGTACTCGGCAGGGCAAATTTAATGTACTGGGTATAACTTGTGCTCATTCTTACAGGGCGGCCACAATGGATGTAGGATGTCGAAGTCGGATGTCGAAGTAGGATGTCGAAGTAGGTAGTGAAGTAAGGGTGGCCACAATGGATGTAGGAAGTAGGATGTCGAAGTAGGATGTCGAAGTAGGTAGTGAAGTAAGGGTGGCCACAATGGATGTAGGAAGTAGGATGTCGAAGTAGGATGTCGAAGTAGGATGTCGAAGTAGGTAGTGAAGTAAGGGTGGCCACAATGGATGTAGGAAGTAGGATGTCGAAGTAGGATGTCGAAGTAGGTAGTGAAGTAAGGGTGGCCACAATGGATGTAGGAAGTAGGATGTCGAAGTCGGATGTCGAAGTAGGATGTCGAAGTAGGTAGTGAAGTAAGGGTGGCCACAATGGATGTAGGAAGTAGGATGTCGAAGTAGGATGTCGAAGTCAGGGTGGCCACAATGGACATTTTATTAAGATTAAGACAACAGGGGGGACCAAGGCAGTTTTTTTACATTTTTTTTCGAAAATTTTAAAAATGTATCCGAACGACCCCAAACCATTCAAACCCTCCTCAAGCCACCCAAAACATCCAAAACCAGCCCAAACCATCCAAACCTAATCCAAACAAACATTTTGCTGGAATTTGAATTTTTTAGTCTAAACCAACCTTAACCAAGTGGTCGTCCACTTGGAGGAATTTTTTTTTACTTTTTCAGGTTCCAAAAATTGATAATTTGACTATCTTCAAGTTCAACATGATTTATCTAAGCTAAATTGACATCCAACAACAAAATTTAACAAGGCTCATTAAATTTCAAAATTTCTGTCGCTCCCGATTGTTTCTTTTGGCGGCCAGGATAATCTGCTGGATGTCCATCATCGCTTCATCCTTCACTTGTTCATCCAATTTGCTAAGAGTAGCCGCCACGAGACGTCTAAACTGCTGCTCTTCCGTTTCCGCTGACTGGACGATTTTTCCGAGACCTGAAAGGAACTTTTCATCCGATGAATCACGCTCAGCAGAGCCCAACATCTTTCGCTTCTTAGACGGCTGGACAGGCGAATCAGAACGCTTTCGACGGGATCCATGTCTTCGATCAACGCAACTTCAACGACTTCTTCGTCGAGCAAAGATGACTCACGCCTAAAAATGCCACAAAGACAATCTCATTAACTATTCAAAAATGTTGCCTACTTCGGATCCTCCAGGAATGGTTCAAGGAATTGCATCTCGGCGAAGTACTCCCACGGCGACTCTTCCTGAATTCCGCTTCCACTCGGTAGATACTTGCGGCAATCTTCCACACAACGACTTTTTAGGCCCATCCAACGACGCTGAGCAGCAACTTTTCCACATAGAAAAGTAGTAGTAATATGCATTCTGAAAATTGATGGTAGTACCTGGATAGTCTGGAATTCTTTCCCAGATTCGGCCCTTCTCTTTCGGATCCTTGTACTTGGAATGTGCAAGGTCGTAGAGCACTGAATTGCCGCGAACGAATTCAATCAGAGCCAAATCTCGATTTCGGAACTGTCTCTTCTGCTCGTCAGCTTCTTCGCTTTTCGGTTTCATTCTGATAAATCAGCACGACTGAGAACGTTTTCTTGTAGTTGAAATAAAGCGATCCCGACTTTGGCGGCTTCTTGATTAGCACATGTTTCCCGTCAATCGACCTCGCGCCACTCATTAGATGTCCTTGGGAGTCGGATGTATTGGCGGCTGAGAGATTGTTAGATAGCTGAGCAGGTTTCTTCCACGATCCATGCGTAGATAATTGTAAAACTAGTCAGGATCCTTCTTCAAGTCACGCATCGCATGATGGAACGTGCCAGAGACAGGACGCTTTTGGAAGTACGGATCCACCCAGTGCTGCCTTGGACGCTTTTGAATCCTGCTTCTCCGATAGAAGAGCCCACCACCCAGAATTGCAACCAAAAGAATTTTTCGCCTCCGTGAAAGCACCATTTTATAGCGAAAGAGTACCTAAATTACCATAAGATTTTATGCAGCTACAAGTGATTGATAACATAGCAAGACAGCAGAAACAAGCAAAACAAGAAAAACATGAGCAAAAAGTGCAATAAAAACTAATAGGGAAACTAACACTGACGTATAAACCGGAAAACAAGCATTTTCTCGAAAAAAATTGAACCGAGGTAGGAAGTCGGATGCCGAAGTCGGAAGTAGGAAGTCGGAAGTCGGATGTCGAAGTCCATTGTGGCCACCTTTACTTCACTACCTACTTCTACATCCTACTTCCTACATCCATTGTGGCCACTACTACCTACTTCGACATCCGACTTCGACATCCTACATCCATTGTGGCCGAGGCATTAACAAGAGAATTCCTGACTGTAACGTTTGACTACCTGTGGGTTTTCAGACCTCCTGAGCACGACTATTGCAAAATCAGGCGCAACAAAAAGGTTGACAGCCTAGTACTTCAATCCTCTAAAAAATAAGGAAAACACAGTTTTACCTGTGATCTAACACTTGTGTCTGGTGCAGCTTTTAATACGGGAATTCCCGACTGTAACGACGGTTCACCCTGATCCATTTTTTACGAGGAACACGAATATCACATACAGTCGACTCTCGTTATAACGACGCTCGATATAACGACCTGCTCGATATAACGACCCAATAAAACTCATTTGGTTGGTCCAAGTGTATTTTATAGCTCGATATAACGGCTCTCGATGTAACGACTCTCGTTATAACGACCCATTTTTAGCCGGCCCCTTGCGGGTCGTTATAACGAGAGTCGACTGTAATCGGACGGAAAAATTACGGTACAGCACCCTAAAAAAGCCCAATTTTTCCGATGACTCCTTGAAGTCAAGTATGGTTTTTTCTTTAGGCTGGTGAGCAGTGAATTTAGTGAGTATAGCGTATTCTTTTATGCTCAAAAGAAAGCCATTTGTCTCCGCTTTCTAATGGTGTATCATTTGCTAGAAATGAAACCACTGAAATGAAACCACGTATGAAACCACATGAAAACCACCATTTTGTCAATTGCCAAATTTCCACTCAAAGCTGTTCAAAAGCATGCCATACTTGTGTTTAACTGGTCAATGCTTGCTCAATACTTGTAGAAAAATTCAAGAGCTACAAAATAGGCGAAAAATCAGCACAAAAATTAAACAAAAGTCACTCCGAAATTCCAGGAGAAGAGGTAGAAGCTGTTTTCAGCTGTTTTCCTGGTATCGAAATTTGAATGGTACTTGGTTTTAAAACCAACACTTTTTTTTTTAAATTCAGATACCCTTGGCAGAAAAAGACTCGCCAGAGTCATAGCTATCTTTTGCCATACAACTTAACAGCTACTGAGTTTTAATATTGATTTCAAAACCAAGTAAAATCAAACCAGATATGTCCATCCATCACTAGGCTGCCAGCCTACTTGTTCAATGCTTTCAAAAAAAGGAAAAGCACAGTCTCACCTGTGATATAACACTCGTATCTGATAAAGTGTTTTGTGCTCTATGACATGATTTTTTTTATTTTCGAAAATTCCTTATAAAATTTTCAAAAAATTACGAAACTAAGTGACAGCCACCCGGATTTTGGTCCAAAAGATTCTGGTTTTTGTTGGATTTTGGGGCTGAATTGTTTTGGTTTGAATTTTGTGATATTTGCTTGTTGTCTTGTGAGTCTTTTTATTAGTATTATCGAAAAATAGAACACCAGTCTCTATTAGAGCACCACCCCCAGAGGGGTGTTCAAAAATAGAGCACCATGGTGTTCTACTAGAATAAATACGGTAGTCATGCTCAGGAGGCCTGACCGTTTTCTCGTTTTACCCCGTTTTATCCCTAATTCCGCTCGTTTTTGCCCCCGGGGCGGAATTTTTTGACCTTTTGCTAGAGGGGCGGAATTAGAGACAGGAGCATAATTAGATACAGTGGCGGAATTTTCCAACTCTTTCTGCAGCACGCAAAAAATACGAGAGAGCATAAAATATCAAATGGATAGGTCCAAAAGCAAACGAATTTTATTCAAAATAACTTTAAACACCAAATTCCTGCGCGAAATTAATAGAATTGTTGATGTTTCGTTGTGTTCGGAATTAGAGAGGGGGCGGAACTTTCAACTCACCTTCTAGAGGGGGCGGAATTAGAGACGCGGGCATAATAAGAGACGGGGGCGGAATTAGAGACGCGGGCATAATAAGAGACGGGGGCGGAATTAGAGAAAATATGAAATTTACCATTTGGAATAGTGATAGAAAAATTCAGCAACTAAGACGGCTGGATGCTCGTTTGGATGACGTTTACAAATGCAAGCCACAAGAACTGTCCAGCTTACACCTCCAAGCATTCCTATATTGCTAGAGTATAACCTTCGACCTACAAAAAATTTTAGACATATACATGGTTATACAAGATACTCTAACACTTCTAAAGATCCATAACTTTTCTTATAGGCCGTTTTCGAAATTCTGTTTTCACAGTTCTACTCAGTTTTTGACGACAACTTTTTTGGTATATAAAATCAAAAACTCGATTTTTCGACCCTGTAGTTTTGGGCTTTATCCATCCATAGGCCATAGGCCATTTACCGATCAGGACCCAAAAACAGGGGGACCAAGCGAAAATCGTGATTTTGACTTTATGTAATAAAAAAGTTGTCATCAAAAACTGAGTAAAACTGTGAAAATAGAACTTCGCAAAACGTCCTATAAGAAAAGTTATGGCTATAAGTAACTAAAAAATTTACGTTTTGCCCATAGCTTTATAGTCCTTAGCGTTATTTGAAAATTCCTGCGATTTGGTATAGCGAGCAAAAGTTGTTCTGTTGCAACACAACCTAAAATTTTGGGTTTTTTTATTAAAGAGTGACTAATTAGTTTAATTTACTAAATTTAACTTGAAGTTTGATGCTTTTTTGGCCTTATTTCACAATGGTCTTTTAAGGTCTATGTTTTTTAGCTTTAGTCTTTCTGACGTATTTGCTCTAATAGGCCGACCCCTCCTAATGAACCAACCTAACTGTCTACTTATAAAACTTATACCTCAGAGCAGAGAAATCATTTCACATCATTGTCTATTGCGTTTCTTAACTCTCACGAGCTCTACCGATTTTTCGATTTTGGTTGAGGCCTTAAAAAAATTTAATATTGACCTCAAAAATTTCGGGTCTTCAAGGTGTTGAAAGATACCGTATTATCTCTAATAAGCGCCCCGGGGCGCTTATTTTTCAACCCTCCGAAAATCGGAAAAATTTTGGGTCGATCTCGAGATTTTTGGGTGCACAACCAAAATCTAAAAAATGGAATCGGTAAAGCTCGTGGGAGTTAAGAAAATGCGAAAAACAGCTTTGCAAAATATTTGCTCTGCCCCGAGATACAGACCCTCAAAGTAGAGGGGGGGGGCGCTTATTAGAGAGGGGGCGCTTATTAGAGATAATACGGTACACTGACCAGTCGCCCTATTAGAGCGATACTGTGTGTGTTGGCTTGGCGGGGGGTTTATTCGACTATCGGAAAATTTTTAAATAATTTTAAATAACAACAGTCGGACATTTCACCAAATTTTTTTTGCAAAACAGTCAGCATTCGGTCTAATTTCCCGATTTAACCAAAATTTTGCAGTTTAATTATCCGATTTTTCGTATATTACTTTAAATAACACGACCGTTGAAAATTACTCTGTTGAATTATCCGCTTTTCGAATGTACAGTTGTTGAATTTTGTTTTGTTGAATTATCCGGTTTTTGAGTTTTCCGATGGCCGAATAAACCCCCCTCCGTTGGCTTCCGCCTTTCGTTTTACTTTTATACTGCTATAGTACAGCATATATTAAAGTGATTTTTGTATGGAGTGATTTTTTGTGTAAATGGCTCAAAATTTATTCCAATTGTTCAAATATTCTACGTTTACTCATTGACAAAATTTGATTTCAATTTCGAAATTTGAATTTTTCGAAAATTAAAATTGAGACCACAAAGCAGCCCCTTTGATATTGCAGCAGGTGGACTTTTAACTACAATCAAACCACAATAAATATTTACCTTGAAGTGATCGCATATATTGTGGGTGTAAGTTTTCAATTAGATCGTCATTGTTCAAGTTGATGATAGACATGGAATCTGGAACTGTTTTTCTCTTCACAGAGATAAACAGAATATCCATCTTGATGCCATCATACTTTATCTTGATCACAGGCACCATAGTTGACTGAAGGGATATTATTTGTGATACTTTTGGATGCTGCAACAATAAAAACTGTTTAAAGAGATAAAAAAATGAGGTAAAACCTTTTCCAGAATATCGTAAAACTGTGTAAAAAAGTCTTTAGAATTAGCTACATCTGGAGCTACACCTAAAATTTGTTTTTAAAGTACCATCTTAATGTAAAATGCTTACACAAAATGTCCATATCAGCTTCTTTGAAGAAGTCGCCAAGTTTGTATGACCCAAAGCCAAATATCTTTCCACCAACCCTTTCGACATGTGAGTTTGGCAACTAAATTATATACAATTGGACCTTAATATAGTCACAACTAGTTACAGGCGTACCCAGGATTTTGTGACGGGAGGAGTGGTTTGCTAAATAGGCTAAAAATCCTGACTCGGGGGCTATATCTTCCCATGCCCTCCCCCTCCCTGGGTACACCTTAGACTGTTTATATCCTATAATTAAAAAAAATTCGGGAGCGGCCGAAGCCCAGTTGGCCCCACCATGGCTACGTCAATGTCTAGCGCTGTCTAGTACTCAAAATTTCACGAGTTTAGTGCTCAATTGTCTGTAAACGGGTATCTGACTCGAGCATCCTAGATATTTATTTGTGACTTAAAGATAGGGTGTTTTTTTTTCAAATTAAATTGTTTTTGTCTGTAATTTTTTTGAGATACATTCAAGAAAGCTTATGCTTGTTTGAAAGCTCTCACCTTACGATTGAAGATCTACGTTTTGGTTTTGTTCAGAAAAAAATTTTCCTTGTGAAAAAATTATTTTTGTAAGTTCTAAGATACGGTTTTTCAAAAAAATGAGAAAAGTTTGAAAAAATAAAGAAAACCTGATTTTAGTCATTTACTGTTTTTTTTAATCCATACCTAAACATTTTTCGATCTAATTTTTTCTGTAAAATAGGTTTTGTAGCTCTTGAGCTGCGCTGCAACATAACAATAAAACGTCTAATACTGCTGAACAATAAATCAAAATTTTAACAGGTTAAAGTGATAAAAAGGGTTGTCACCATGTGTCTATATGCATTTTACGATCAAGAGTAATTCTTAGAAAAATGTCTAAGGTAAGTAAGTGCGCGCATCTCTAATTCTCAAGCCCCCTGCGCCCACTTCGTGGCGCAGGGGGCTTGAGCCCCAGTATTCAAAACTACGTTCAATATATTTTTGTTAATGAACACTGTATAATTAGTGGCACCCTTTTATTCCCTTCTCCTCACAATACAGCCCTTATTTCCTCATAAAATTAAAAGGCGGTAATTCAAAAAATAATTTTTTCTGAAATTTTCTAGATTTTTCACTTTGGGGGACCAAGGCAAACCGAAAAAAAAATTTCGAATTTTTACCAAAAACCTCTTTCCGACACTTTTTTCATCGTTTTCTGTGTGAAAAACAGGTCAAAACATTATTAAAACATCATTTTATGCATTTTTGGGCTGTGCCACATTGTAAACTTTAGCCGAGCTTTCAAACGAGCATAAGCTTTTTCAAATGTGTCTGGATAAAAAAAAATTACAGACTAAAACAATTTTAATTAAAAAAAACACCCTGTTTATTCTATGTTGGTTTATAAAGCAAACTTTTCGATCACAAAAACAAAATATTATTATCGGTACTTGTGCTGTTTAAGGCCCCCTTATTTTTTTGGATTTTGGTTGCAAAAAAGTGATTTTGTCGCTCGCTCAACTTTGTGAATCCAGAAACTGGCGCGCACACTCAAGCAATAGAATCGCTTTGGCAAAAGTTCAAAATGCGTCACAAGAAAAACTTTGGAACGTCCCGTGAATTATTTCTCAGTTATGTCTCTGATTTTGTATGGCGTAGGAAATTTGCTGGATGCGATGTTTTATATCATTTGTGGTCTATTATTTGTGAGGTGTATTCTGTTGAGTGTAAACAATTGTATTACATGTAAATAAAAGTCGTTAAAAATCACTTTTTTGCAACAAAAATCCAAAAAATGAGGGTGCCTTAAACAGCACAAGTACCTTATTATCATATTAAATTATTAATTACCTTACGCACGTGCACTGAGTGAATCCAGTCTTTCACCAAGGCATCTATTTCACAGAATATTTTCTTTCGCCTTTCTCTTCCTATAACACATTCAAACAAACCAGAGTGGTGCAGATATTTATTTAACTAAAAGAAAAATCAGTTGTTAGACCATATAAATTTTGCAAAAGTACCGCAGTTGTAAGCCACAAATTGTTTGATTTATTCAGCGAATAAATTTTAGAAGGCGCATCAGAGGAATCGGCCACTGCTTTTGACATTTTTTCACTGTCATAGATGTTATGTTTCATTTTAAAATGGCGAAAAAAAGCATCTAAAGCATATTCTGTTAGTATTTTAGTAATCTTATAAAGTGCTAAATTTGTAAAAAGATATTTTCGAATATTAAAATATATCGTTAAAATAAACTTTATCTTTTGTGTTAGTTTCACAATCGGAAAAGCGGGAGTTTAAATTTGCTTTTGGAAGAAACATCTACATACTGTATTTGCTGATACGCCAACTGACACTAGTAACTGTGTGAGCTCTCCTAGACCGAGGCTATAAATTTAAATAATTTACAAACAACAAATTAAAAGCAACAAAACAATAATGGAAGAATCTCAAGGTCTATTTCATGTTTTGCAAGAGGCTGCCCAGAAATGTATCAAATAGCTGGAAAAGAAGACTGCTGTGCATCACGTTGAAAAAAGGCAAGGAAAACGTGAAATGTTCAATTATCTTACCTGAAGAATCTAAACTTTCATGTCAATGTACACGGTGGTCCAAGAAATTTTCAGGATTTCAAACGGCCATAACTTTTTTTAAAGGCGAATTTTGAGATTGTGTATTTTTATTCGCTTTTTCTCGTCGACAATATTTGTTTTTCTTTGAAAAAAATTTGAAAAAATTTAATTTTTTACCTTGGTCCCCCTGTTTTCATAATTATGGTTCAATGGATTGAGTTATAATATAATTATGACAACAGCGGTAAACCAATGAAAAAATAAATAAAATTTTTCCAATTTTTTTTTCAAAGAAAAACAAATACTGTCGGCGAGAAAAAGCGAATAAAAAACAGAATCTCGAAATTGACCTTTAAAAAAAAGTTATGGCCGTTTGAAATGATAGGAACTCCTCGGACCACACTGTATAAACTCCAAATGCTTCATTAGATACTTTGTACAACCGGAAGAGACGCCAGACTTCTCTTAGTTTCCTTTAGATACAAATGGCGCGGTTTTAAAAATGCTCTCTGTTTTGTATTTTCAATCAAAAAAATCCAAAAAGTTTGCTAAGTTCAATGTTTGTCCGTCGTGTTTGTCTGCAAAAAATAAACATTTAATTTTCTGACTCAATACTCAAAAGAAAAGATTTTGAACTAATGTACACGCGTTACAGAAAAAAGTTTTATAAATTATTTGCTGGATAGAAGTTAAAAAGAAGCGAAAAAAAGTGCGAACGACGCTAGTCCGAATACTATATATGTAGATTTAAAAAATTATAATTTACAGGGTTGCCCAAATTTTCGCCACTATTTGTTTTGCTCGTATCTTTTAAAATTTATTGTGTCTCGACGAGATCTTTTTTTTATTCGATAGCCAAGACCTTAGGCAACAGAATGACACAAAACATGCATGACAAATGTTTATTTTAACATCAACAAAAACATCAACAAAGTGTAACAAACAAAAACAACAATTTTCATTCAATATTTCCAAAGGCTTGTTCGACTCGACCTTGGACTTCGAGGCATCGATGAAGACGACGTTGTTCATTGGCTGTTATAGCTGTTGATTGGACCCATCTGAAACAAAGCCTTAGCACAACAAACAAAACACTTGCTCACCTTGTCTTTGTCTTGTTTCTGCGGTTGACACTTCCAGTTTCGAAGATCTTGGCCCACCACTGATAAATGCTTTTATTGTCAGACACTCTGTCGTTTCTTCCGTATTTCCGGCGATACTTTGGTGATACTTTCTGCTCGATTGAGTATTCCATTTGAGCTGAAAATCAAACAAAAGTTTAACAGGTCAGCATATCATCAAAATATGATTGACGAATGACAAATAAGGTGTCATTCTGTTGCCTAGAGTCTTGGCTATCGAATAAAAAAAAGATCTCGTCGACACAATAAATTTGAAAACATACGAGCAAAACAGATAGTGGCAAAAATTTGGGCAGCCCTGTAATTTAAATTCAAAATTTAATTTAAAAATCTCACAACAAAAAGTATCGACACAAAAAATGGATATTTATATTTAACAATCTAGGTATCCTATACTGAAAATTTTAGCAATGCTACAACACCAAAAAGTTTTGGCAGTGGCACCAGCACCAACCTTCGAAAATTTCGGCACCGGTGCCAGTCGCTGCTGTACAAATCTGACAGTGGAGTGTGTGGGTTAACACTCCGACGGTCGAACGTGACAAAAGTTTATTTCAGTGAAATTTTCAGCGGAGAATCCGAATGCGTTAAAAAGTTGTGTAAAAGTTCGATTACGGGGTCAAATCCTGTTATCATCGAGAGTCACGATTTCTTCATGTGTAACTTCTTGAAAAGAAATAAAAACTTTTTCTAAGACTTTTTTAGCCAAGAAAATCAAAAATTCTTACGCAGAATTCGTCGTATTCAGCATAGTCGATTTGCTAAAAAAAACGCTCTTCGATCTCAAAGCTTAGTGTCAAATTGGTGCGTTGGCGTTACCTTTTGTCCCAAATGGGAAAAAAGGTACATAACGTAACACACCAAGTTATAAGGCGCCAATTTAAAAAATTTAAATTATTGCCTATTTTTAGGCTGATGTCCCATGTGTTTCAACATGGGACATGGCAAAAGAGACTCTATATGCATTTTAACCCCCAATAAACCAGTTATTTTTGCTTTTGACTAATCTGGATGGGTTTCTGAGCGATGCTGAAAAAGGAGGGCTTAGTATAGTGCATATACTCATAACCGAGATTGTTAGTTCAAATCCCTATGGGTGTAAAATTACTTTACAAAACGAAAGAAAAATTTACTACTCATGAACCTCTACCTGAGTACTGCTACTGGGTATCACATTCTTAGTAGCCGTACCTTGGTATCCCTCACCTAAGTAACACCGCTTGGGTACTCCTACTGGATAAGCCCTACCTGTAACCCTACCTAGTAACGCCACCTGAGTATTATAACCTGAGTACTCCTTCTCAGGTACCTTCTAGGCCATGTTTGAATTGGATCAAACTATGTGATGATGTGGACAGTCTTGGCCAATCAACCGGCGTTATCAACTGGTTGGCTCGCCGGTGGGCCACCGGCTGATCACTTTTATTAACCAGTTGATCAACCGGAAATCAATCAACCGGTTGATGGTTGATGTGGCGGTTGATTGCCGAAAATTTACAATCAACCGGTTGATCAACCGGAAATCAATCAACCGGTTGATGGTTGATGTGGCGGTTGATAAAATCAAGGCGTGGACAAGACTGGATGTGGATCAAACCTTGTTGAGAGGTGGATCACTGCTTAGGTAATACCTAAATACGTAAGTAGGAAGTTGTAAGTTTATCGGAGCCACCCTGACTTCACTATAGACACAGACATCCTACTTCCGACATCCATCGGAGCCACTACTTCCGACTTCGACATCTGACTTCAACATACTAATTCCATTGGAGCTGAGATTTTAAACCACCCCCAAGCCCCTGCGGCTTGGAGTTGAGATGCGCAAGCCCACATACCTTATACACAAATCACTGGAAAGCGACTCTGGATGCATGAAAAAACATGCATACCAGAGTTTCTATATGCGAGTATTCAAAACTATGTTCAACATCTTCATTTTCGCTAATGGGCTTTTGTAAAATAAGTGGCTTCTATCCCAATGAAGCTCATGATCCCTTTTAAATTGCCTTTTTAGTCATTTTGTGGCAAAATTACTGCTAGACACTCCTAAACAAACTTGATTTGGGGGGTGGGTATGACACTAGGTCGATTTCCTAGGTCGATATCAATCAAAATATGTTTATATCGTCAGATAATCATCTTCCACATATATTGTGTTGAATATATAGTGCGTTAGTGTACCTTTTTCAAAAAAATTTAAATTGGCGCGTTATGACTTGGCATGTTACGTTATGTACCTTTTTCCCATTTTGTGACAAAAGGTACAATAGCGGACAAAAGTCCTGCCTCACCCACTATTTTTTTGGAAAACATGATGTTGTCAATCTAATTCTTCATGTTTTGTACAAGTATAAGAATGCGCTTGAAAGAACGTTTTTCGGACTACATTTTGGATATAAGCATTCTGAGCTTTTATTTGAAAAATAATTCTTTTGCAGTCATTCTTTTCGAGTTGTCCCTTTTTGAGGCGGACAAAAGTCTTGCCTCACTCACTAGTATCCACACAATACACAACCAAAACTGCACGATTCATAAGGAAAGCATTTATTCAACAACTAATACTCCGTGGCGTAGACCTTCCAAGCAATAACAGCAGCACAACGAGCAGGCATAGAGTCAACTAACTTCATAATAACCTCCAAACTGATTTTCTTCCATTCTGCACACAGAGCTTTGAACAAATCGTCCGTCTTGGAATAGATGCGAGTGCCAATTTGCCGATCCAGGTACTCCCAGAGATGCTCGATAAGACTAAGACCCGGGCTTTGCGACGGCCACTTCAGAACCTCCACATCGTTCTCGATGGACCACTTCTTCAGTAGCTTGGAGGCATGCTTCGGGTCATTGTCCTGCATGAAGATCCAATCATCGGAGAGACAAGTGATGGCGTTCTCAATCATGTTGTCGTCCAGAATGCCTTAGTACATCTCAGCGTTCATCTTGCCTTCGATTTGAACCAACACCATGGGCCGACACCATCCCTCGAAAACAGCCTAAAACGTCATAAAATTCAAGGCCGAAAAAAGCAAAAAAAATACCCCAAACCATAAGCGATCCACATCCGTGCTTGAAAGTAGGAACTTGGTACTTTGGACCATTTCTTTTGCCGCGCAGACGTCTCACATAACGAATCCCATACGAAGAGAAAAGATTGAATTCGTCGCTCCAGAGAACCCTCCCCCAATCGGCCACAGACCAGTCCTTGTGAGCGTGTGCAAAACTAAGACGTTCCTTTGGATTATTCTTCGAGATTCACGGTTTCTTTGATGGACGAGAAGCAAGTCCTGAAAAGTTCTTCACACTTTTCCCGAACAAATTTGAATCTTAAAAGAATGCAAAATTTGACTATGAATATTTATTTTAAAGAGCAGAGTTTTAAGCAAACCGACCATGTTGAACACGGATCGGATGCTTCTTGAGACGCTTCAGCAATTTTTTCATGTTCTCAAGATGGCATCCAGATCGCCCGACAAGCATCACATGACCTAAAGAAATGTCCATATACAACCCTCGATTTAACGTAACCCTTGCGGCCTTAGTGTGACGTTAAATAAAGGGTAACGTTTAATTGGAGTGACGTTGAATCGAGGTTTTAAAGACAAAAAGCCCGCAGGGTGACGTTACATCGGGGATTTATTAAATTTGAACATGTAATCAAACAAATATTTGGAATATTATTCGGAAATATTATTCGGCACTTTTTCTAAACTTTCTATATTTCTTTAAATTTTTCACCGAAATTTTTGCTTGCGGCGCTTTTTCTTATTTCTTTTTCGTTCAGATTTCAGTCTGATGGCTCTGAAAAGTTCAGAGAAGTGTTCGTTTAAGCTAGAGCACAGCAATATCAAGGGTACATTAACAAGGGTGGCTAAGAGAATAATAAAGACCAAAAAAGTGATGTATGTTTTCATGGGCCGCAATATTATAAAATTTCTTTGTTCTCAGTCTTACGGATGTTTTATGCATTGCGACTCCGATATCAAGGTTTTCCGATTTTAAGGCGACGGGAAAGGCAGCGACCGATACTTAACTAAAACGCTTTCCAACCACCATTTAGTGGATCATGCTTGCTACAAAGTCATAAGTAGAATAAGTAAATTAAGTAAATTATAAGAGATTTGGCCGAAAAATTATTTTTTTACGAGCTCTTAGTTAGATGCTATTCTGTGTGAAATTCCATTAATAAGTGTGTTTTAAGTATCGATCATTTTTAATAAAGATAGATCAAGGTAAAAATTTGCTTTGAATTCGGAATTTGTCATTGAATTATTGTCCCAAACTTGTAGGTATTCGACGACAACGACACTCTACCGGGATTCTTCGAGCTAGTGAGCAAAACCTTCTTCATTCCAATCTCAAATGCTCTTGTGAAACGCGTCTCCTTTCTTTGCTTTTACTGCTGGGCGGACAAAAAAAATTTTCTCGAACAACAAACAGTCAAGTGTCTGCTCCAAGTATATTTAACTTTGATTACACATGTTCAATATTTTGCTGATCGATGCAAAATTGTTAAAATTACGTTCGCAGGAAAAATATAATGTTAGGCTCGTTTTAATGATCAATTGTTCCGATAAAAACTTTTTCATCGACTGTTTTAGCTGAATTTTGTGTGTTCTGATTTTTGTTAAATTCGTTCTTTTTTTATGGTCAAATTCTGATTTTTGAACATTTTGTTCTGATTTTGGGGTTCCGAGACTTACGAGCCATGCTTAAATCGGGGTGACGTTAAATCCAGGGTTGACTGTAATGTCATCGTCAGTTGAAAAGTAGGATATATATTATCCAAGTAGGATAAATATTTTAGTAGGATATATAAGTATATATAAGATAGGATGTATAAGTAGGATATATATTATCCTAACTTATTATCCAACTTGTCTAATGAGCAATTTAAAAGTTTTACATACTTTTTGAACATCTTCCAAAGCAAGCAGTGTGGGCCTAAACCTATGAATTTAATCGTAACTCATAGAGTTCTAAATCCAACGAAGGAAAAGTTGAAGCAAAATTACCGACGGAGCGGGCGGAGCGAGCGGAGTAGGCGACGCGGTCGGAGCGGGCAAATCCTACAAATTGAATCATAAACTCGGTAAATTCAAAATCTCACGCAGAAAAAGTCAAGACATACTGGCCGATGGAGCAGGCGGAGTAAGCAGAGCAAGCGGAGCAGGCGGCGCGTTCGGAGCGGCGAACGTCGTTTTTTCAAGGTCTAAGTATGCTTTAGGCCCTAGAAAAGATAGAAAAAGTGAAAAAAAGTGTGGGAAGGACATTTTTCGAAAGAGAAATTTTCGACTGCCTTGGTCCACCCTGTGGTTTTTGGTCATTTTTTGCCTTGGTCCCCCTTATGGTTTTTGGTCATTTTTGGTATTTTACCCCGTTTTGGTCACAAGAGCTTTGCGAAAAGAGCTTCTTTATGCATTTCTGATCATGATTCTTGCTCGGAATCATGTATAAGGTAAGTCTGCGTGCATCTCTAACTCTCAAGCCCCTGCGCCTCCTTGGGGACCAAGGCAGTCGAAAAACTTTTTTTGAAAAATGTCCTTCCCACACTTTTTCGCCTTTTCTATCGTTTTTAGGGCATAAAACATACTTAGACCTTGAAAAAACGACGTTTTGACTCTGGCCAAATAGTGTACTTTAGCCTCGACAGAGCGAGCAGAGCAGGCGGAAGAGACAAAATTAATTGTTAACTCGATAAACTTAAAATCTTACAGAGGAAAAATCAAGAAAAGCTTACCGATGGAGCACGCGGAGCGGGCGGAGCAAACACAGCCTACAAATATGATTGTTAACTTGTTAAATTTTGAATCCTACGAAGGGAAAAGTCAAGACAAACTTATTGACATAAGATACATGTAATCACCATAAACCCCTTCACGATATATTATTATTAAACCTATAAACTACGCTTTTTTAAGTTTGAAAATCACATCAATCAGTTGGACAAATTGGCGAGATCTGACTTTGTGCAGAAATAGTGACATACTCTCAATGATGGCAAGATTTGACTCCGTAAATGGGCTTTTTCAAATTTTTTAACGGATTCAGTATCTCCGCTAAAAGTTGCTCTAAAATAAATGTTTGTCACGTCCGTCCGTCAAAGTGTTAACGGCCCTTTTTGAGATTTTCAAACCTATTTTCTCAAATCTGGCCTATCGAAGTATTATTCAGCTCGACCAAATATTGGTCTTTAATACGCACTAACTGTTTGAACAGCCTTTTTAGCTTACTCATGATAACTAAGCTAAAACTTACGACTTGGTTCGATCGAAGGAAGAGTTAAGTGAAAGAGATTTGCAATATTTTCAACAAACAAAAATATAAATATTTTTGGAAGCACCAGTGAAACTTTTCACTGAATTTTTTTATTGAATAGTTCTTGGACAAAGTGCTTTATTGAACTTTTTCGTAATTGAATTTTACTTAATCACTTTGAAGCTGAGTATTGATTTTCATTATTTAATCCAAATATACGAAAATCTAAAATGTCATGTTTTTGCAAAACCAATACATATTTGCATATCATTTTTATTAGTTATTCTCTGTTGTTATACCAAATCTATGCGCAATGCCCTGCTGGCATGGATAAAGATGGGTGTAAGCACATTTTGTAATCAACAGCATCAAACAAATAATTTGTTTAAGTTTTAAGATTGTGGATTTCCTAAATTTGTATGCGTTGATATGAAAGAAAAATGTTATGGATCAGACTGTTGTCAAGTACGTAATAATACTTATAAAATCGTTTTTCATTACATAACTCTCATACATTTAACATTTTAGCTTAAAATCAAGGCCCTCTGTTTTGGCGAAAACTTTACTAGAGGGGTGTGCCCGTGCATTTCAAAAAGTTAAGGCGGCGACCACCAAATTTTTTTGGATTGTCCTATTTTTCATTCGTTTTGCATCAAATCTATTATAGATGACCTTATACTACTTTTAAAAAACTAGGTAGAAACTCGCGTAAAAGAGGAGAATGCATGTATAAATTTTTCATGAAAGAAAAAACTGCTTGTCGCCGCCTTTTCTCAGTGTAACGCTCAGGTATGTCCCTTTAAAGGAGGACGAAAAATTGGGGGGGTATTTTTCAATAAAATCGAGATTTTGTTATGTCTAGTAGAAATTTTTTTTTCAATATTTTCTTCAATATTTTTTTGCTAATCGACAAATTTCTAATTCCACCCGAAGATTTTTCACAAAGATCGGCATTATCGGACAAAAATTTTTTTTCATATTTTTGCCTTGGTCCCCCCTGTGGTTTGAGACTTTTTCATGTGTCTTAGTCTTAGGAGCCTTCAAATTTAAGTATGAACAATGCTTTTGAGCCGATGGAGATCGACAATTCAGCCGAAGACGGTGAGGATGGACTAGTTGATTTTGAATACTGCGTTGTCTCCAGGTTTTACTAGGATTGTAACTTTGAGACTTTGAAGAGTCTGCCATTTTTAGAAAACAACTGGAAGAACTCATCCAGCGATGTGTGAAATGTGATAGACGTCCTAAAAAAATTGGAAAACAGCGACGAGAATCAGGTGAGACGGTGCCCAAGCGAACAATCAGTTGGACTGCAAAGGGATCATGCATCACTGCTGGGTGGTATTGTCCATGTAACAAGAGCGGAAAAAAGAAACCCACTTCAGTATGCAGCCATTCATAGAGGGAACTCGAATGCGAGAGGGTAATTGAATTATCCTGGCTTATAGTGTCTTACTACGCTCTTTAGGAAATTTGGCAATCGTTGCAGCAATGATTACGGCTCCTATTGACTACTCATCCATGCTCTACTTCTGCAAAGCTCTTCGTATGCCAATGTTCACGGAGCAATCCTTCCACCAACTCAATCGTCATTATGTCAATCCGGTTGTTATGGTAGGCAAAAATCTTTTGTTGCATCGGTTTTCATACATGCGACTTCAGGAGCACTACGCAGTAATGAAACAGGAGGTGTTCACTCATGTTACCATGCCATTAGAGATTGCAATGGACGGACAGTACGACAGTGTTGGCTATTCCGCGGAGCTTGAGTGCGAAACAGCGATGGACGTAAAAACCGGTCTTGTGCTAACATTTGCCATTAGCCATAAGAGTGAAGTCGAGGGAATTTCAAATCGAATGGAGAAGCTGGGTGCGCAGAAGGTGAGAGTCAATAAAAGCTAAGCCATAAGCATTGAAAGTTTAGGTGATCGACGAACTAGTAGAAAATTACGAGATCGGTTCCGCCACTACTGACAAACATGCAGGGGTCATCAAGATGTTGGGAGAGAAAGGCATTCAGACGCGTTTTGATCTTTGGCATCTGCTACGGCTGCTCGGCGGTTCGATACGTAAGACAGGAAAGAGGCTCTCCGATGAAGATCGAAAAACTCTGCGCATGCTGGCAAGGCGCCTCTTCTCACACATATGGCATGTCATCGATCTGGTTGCCGAAGACCATCCGGCGCATTTCGTAGAACTTGTCTATGCTTTCTTCCCGCATGTTATTGGATTCCATAGGTTATTTCCCATTTTTCAAATAAGAAGAGAAGTAAATGGCATTGTAGGTGGAATGTGAACGTAAAACTGCTTGATCTGGTGCCGGCCGAACCATCGACAAAATTCAGCAGAATTGCAGAAATCAAGCGTATGAAATTCGAAATAGTCACAACATGCCCGCACGATGAGCTTGATAATTTCGCAACACCTCACTACAACTGCTGCTTGAACTTCTCGGGAAAAATGCCTTCATTTCCGACATCCGTAAGGTGTATAGCAAGTGTGCAACATCCGCGCTCGAGTCATTCCACTCTATCCGCATTCGCTATTGCCCGAAAAGAAAGTTCTTTGCGCTTCGAGGGCTTACCGTGAAAACAATGTTGGCCACCATGCACTGGAACACGACTCGTCTGGCTGAAAGAAAAGCGGTTACGATGTACGAAAGTTTCTCAAAGGCACGCGGCAGGAACAGGCTTGTCACAAGAAAAGAAGTCGCAGCAGGGATGGAAGCGCAAAATCGTTGAGAAGGCCGTGGATCGAAAGCTGCAATATGGACCCGGGCACCAGATGAAGATGATGTAGAGCAGGAAGAAGAAGAATACGATTTCAACGAAGACGAGTTGGTTGGTCAATTGCAAGCACTAATGCTTACTGATAACGAGGAAGAGGTGGATGAAGAAGAGGTGGAAGAGATGGATAGATAAATTGTTATTGCGTGTGTGTTGTCATTTGGGATAAAGTGTTGAATTTTTGAATAAAAACTGCCTCAAACCTTCAAAAGCATTGTTCATACTTGGCAAATTTGAAGGCTCCTAAGACTAAGACACATGAAAAAGTCTCAAACCACAGGGGTGACCAAGGCAAAAATATGAAAAAAAAATTTTTGTCCGATAATGCCGATCTTTGTGAAAAATCTTCGGGTGGAATTAGAAATTTGTCGATTAGCAAAAAAATATTGAAGAAAATATTGAAAAAAAAATTTCTACTAGACATAACAAAATCTCGATTTTATTGAAAAATACCCCCACATTTTTTCGTCCTCCTTTAACACTCCGACCGTCGTGTGTTACAAATAGAACTACAGAAGCAGAATTTTGCACTGAACACGATGGCTGAAAAATGTTTTGGGAATAGGAGGGTTTCCAACTGGTAAAACAGCCTCTGAAGTTGTATCATCGACTTATTCGACTCTCTTCACCTTCCAACAAATCCTCAATTCTGACACAGGATTCGTGCTCAGCGTAGTCAATTAACTCTTAAAGTAAAGTCACTGTTAAATTTCAAATTCCGCTCAAGACAAAAAGCAATTGATTTTACAAAAAATTCGAAATTCACTATTTGAATGTTTTTTGAGCGAAATTTGAAATTTGACAGTAACTTTAATATTTAAAAAGCAGTCTTAAGAGTAAATCCACTACGCTGAGCACAAATCCGGTGTCAGAATTGAGGATTTACTGAAAGGTGAAAAGAGTTGAAGAAATTGATGATACAACTTCAGAGGCTGTTTTACTTGTTGGAGACCCTCCTATTCCCAAAACTTTTTTCAACCATCGTGTTCAGCGTGAAATTCTGTGTCTGTAGTTCTATTTGTAACACACGACCGTCGGTGTAAGGGGCACCTTTTGCATCACAAATGAGAAAATTTTGATGCAAAAACATGTTTCTGTTCTGATTACATTTTTATTAAGTAATAAGTTTGGGAAAATTTTAGTATTTTTTATTTAAGCCATCAAAAACTGGGACAACGATGATGGGCCCAAATGGCCAACCGGTGCAAGGTAAAATCAGTGCTGTAAATACCAGCACCGGCTAAAATGCTGGCATCTGTTTTGAGCAGTCATTAATATTCCCAGCTCGGTGCCGTAGTAAAATGCAGTAGCTTAGGCATCGGCACCGGGCTAAAAATTAAAAAAAAACTAGTCAGTTAACCCTTTCCAGATAGCGGCACCGGCTTGGTGCCGAGTAAATTTACAAGAGAATTTTACGGTATAATTGCTTTGTTACCGCTATTTACAAAAAGTCAAATGCAGGGCTCCCAACTCAAAATTTTAAAACTTCGGACATTTTTATAAAATAGAGGACATTTGGTCAAAAAGTGCCATTTTATCCAATGCTTATTGGGTTTCGAGTATCAAAAATAAAGATTTTGACGTGAAATCTCGAAAATTATTAAGATTTGAGGTCTCAAATAAAGGACAAATCTTCAATTAAAAAAGGTTTGGGAGCCCTGGTTAAATGACTAATTTTTTTATTCCTAGCCAGGTACCGATATCTAAGCTAATACATTTTGCTACGGCAAGGTGCTGGAAATATTAATAAATGTTTGAAGTATTTACAACACTCGCTAAAATATCAGTTTTTTTAATAAGCGTATTGTTTTATTCTAGGCAGCCCATTTTGTCCACCAGGCCAGACACCAGACGGATGTAAGTCTAATTCGTTACTTAATTGAACTTATTATGTACTTTAGATTGTGGTTTCCCTAAATTTGTTTGTGCTGATCCCAAAGAGACTTGTATTTCAAATACATGCTGTCAACCAGGCAATATTTTTAAATTACTAAATTGAAAATTTTTACTCAGTTTTTTAAAGATGATCAACTGACTTTCAGACATTTTTATATCTTAAGAATAGGGTTGGACGCGGTCGGGTAATTTGGCTCAACCCGGTTCCCGGGTACCCGGGTTTCCACGGACCCGGTTCTCGGTTCGGGTAGCATTTTACCCGGTCGGGTACCCGACCGGGTATGCGGGTAATGACAACTTGATACCCCATAGAAAATAAGACCACACATGACATGTGTTTATTGTACGATAAACAATCAAGTAGCACAAACAAATCAAACAATTTAAACAAATCAAACAAAATCAAACATCATTGTTTTCCTCCTCGGCTTCGTCTTCCACCTCCTTGACTTCGACTGCATCTGGTTGAGTGGATGGCGCGAGTTGTAGCTTCTTCAGATTAGCTTTGATGAGAATCAGCATCTCCGCCGTTTTTCCGCTTAGTCTAAAATGATGTGCTTTTAATGTATTTAAACAGACTTTTAGAAAACTTCTTACCGATTTCTGAGAGTGTTGGCGTAGAGAAGACCCGCAATTGAAAATGTTCTCTCGCTACTCACTGATGTTGCTGGAATCGAGAGAAGAATCCTGGCCCCTTTTGCGATCAATGGAAAGCGTTCCTTATTTTTCTTCCACCAAGCGAAAATGTCTTCATCTCGCGTAGGACGATCGCTGTTATGTCGATAATGGCTGAGCTCAGCCTGCAAATAAAAAAAGATTTAGTCAAAGCCCTAAAAGTTGCTTACTTTGATCGCTGCCTTTAATTCTCGTTCAGGCTCGAGTGTGACAGATGCGGCGCCTTTTGTTTTGGAAGCCCAGATGTCATCTATAGATAAATCAAATATTGGATGGGTAAATAAATCATTCATACAATTTGTCCATTCACTGAAATCATACTTACCCACATCCATGTTATGTTCATCATCTGAGACACCCATTCCGTCCAGATCATCTTCAACCAAGACATTTGCATGCACTTCAATGGCTGAATTCTCCTCTGTTTTAGCTAAAAGAAATAAGAAGCTAGATAAATTATCCATAACTGATTAAAACTAACATTTCACGATGAGCTCAACCAACTCATCTTCCAAATAATCCCATTCATAGTTCAAAAGGTAGTCTTCGTCAAATGCAAAGCGAGGATCGATGAGCAGTGAAAGCTTGAGCAACTTGTTCTGTTCGATCACCTTCTTCCGCTCTTCCAGATTCCCGATCAAGCATTCTCTCATCGATTGCACTGCAGGGTTTTTGAGTTGCATCTTGACCAAGTGCTCATGCATTCTTCTTACTGTTGGCAGATAAGTAGAGGCTGTGGATTGTTCAGCGGACAACTAAAATGTGATTTCTTAAAATAGCAGAAAATGTAAGAAATCAAATTTGTAAAAAAACAATAGTGGAAAAAAATACTCGGCACGTCTCAACATAGAACGCTTTGAGGAGTTTGCACAATTCCTTGACTATCACAAAGTCTTCTTTCTCGAGTCGCTTGAGAGCGGCAGCCAGTCGCTTCAGTTTGGTCCAGTCATTTTGAGAGATATTCGCCGGCTTGCGACTTGAGTAAGTTTCGAGCAGCTGTTATTCCACCTTGAGCAATGCATTTTTGTTATCCGCAAATCCGACCAACATGAGCCAAGTGTGCTATTCCACCTTGTTGGCACATCCTAGATCGAAATAAGTTGATACAACGTATCGTTTATCATTACAAAATACCATTGGAATCCTATTTTGCGCAATACCTTCCGTGGCTTGGTATTTCGGTGTGTTCCTCCAACCCATTGACGCACTTTCAGAATAAGGTTTGCGATTTCATCATTAGATCTCAGTGCATCTGTCACAACCAAGTGATAAAAATGAGCCGAACATTGGAAACTGAAATAGATTGCATTTTGATGCATAATGAAAAAGAATCATGAAAAACAAATAACCTGTCGATGTGTAACAGTCGGCAAGATTTCTGCATATTCTTCGCATCATCTCGAACCATAGCCACGAGTCTATCCATCTCCAGACCATTATTCTGCATACATTGCTCGACCAAATTTGCTATTTCCTCACCAGTGTGCTCCTTCGCCATTGGAATCGTCGCCAAAACATTGTCGAGCCGCTCAAAGTTTTCGGAGACCGTATGTGTAGTGACACTAAACAAGTTAATATCGTACATGACACTTACAAAATAAAAATAAAGCAAACCTAAGTAATGCAGGAAATTTGCTCGGTTTCTGCCATCCATCACTTGTAATTGAGAAATAACCACTCCCGATTTGCTGCACGATACCACGCTTGATATCATTGGCCATCTGCGGAATGACTTCTCGAACAAAATGTCTACGTCCATATACCTACAAGTCGCATACACGTAAATCTTTCAATTTCATAAATACAAATGGTCACTTGAAGATCTGGATAAGCTTTTTTCGTGCGTGACTGAACATCCTCGTCATCAAAGAAACTCATACTGGCATTTTGACGGACCATTATTTTGACCAATTCCTCATCCATAGCGCGCTGCTTGTCGTCCACATGCTGCTTCTGACCAAAGAATGAAGTGATTTTCGGCGCCTAAACATTTATAAACATAAAACGCCTTGCAGCCGTTACAGAAATATTACAGTGCTTTGCTCATCATTGCCGGATTCGTACTTTTTCAACTCTTCAGCGTGCCCTTTTTTTTGAAGATGCTTGATCATATTCGAGGTAGATGAATCCTTTGGAACCTCTAGAAGATCTCTGCATTTGAGACATCTGCGCTTTTGCTCGCCTTTGACTGTAATTACGTCGAAGAACTTCCAGATACTTGCTGTTTGACGCGGCATTGCTTCTAAAAACATTTCAATTGGAGAATGCAAAGCGATATAGCATACAAAAGTTAAAATTTAAACTTATTTTAAATTAAGGTTTCAATTTTTCTAAGCGATTCTATCCAATGCTTATTTGGAACCGGAACCGGTCGGTTCCTGGACCCGGTTCTCGGTTCTTCCGGTTCCTGGACACCCGGTTCTCGGTTCGGGTAATTTCGCCAAAATGCCTTCGGTTCGGTTCGGTTCCCGGTTCGGGTACCCGACCGCGTCCAACCCTACTTAAGAATTATCTAAAAAAAATTACTTTGCATTTTCACATTTAAAAAAAATTAAAATTTTTAAGAATCCAAAAAAATTATAAAGATATTTTTTAAAAGCGCGCATTTCTTAAGGCAATATGGCTGTTGGTGGAGCGCCGATCGGAGCACCTTATGCAGGTTCAGTAATGCCACCAGCAGGAATGGGCTACGGTACTCCTATGGCTGGTGGAGTCGGATACGGAGCTTGGTATGGTATGCCTACAAATGGATACGGTACTCAGATGGCTGGTTATGGAATGCCTGGATACAATACACAAATGCCCGGCTATGGAATGCCTGGATACAATACACAAATGCCCGGCTATGGAATGCCTGGATACAATGCACAAATGCCCGGCTATGGATCTCAAATGCCTGGAACAGGGTACGGTAATCAAATGAGTGGTATGCCTGGATATGGAACTCAAATGGGGGTTATGGAATGTCGAACGGGTATGGCGCTCAAATGGGTGGATATGGAATGCCTGGATATAACAACCAAATGGGAGGCTATGGAGCACCTGGATATGGTACGCAGACTGCCGGTTTTGGAATGCCTATGGGCGGATATGGTAATACAATGGGTGGGTATGGACAGACCGGGATGTTCGGACAGACCATGAATGGCATGACACAGATGGGTGGCTACAACACGCCCATGAATGGTTATGGAATTCAAATGCCTGGATATGGTATGCCTGGATACGGAAGTCAAATGCCTGGTTTTGGAATCCAAATGCCTGGATACGGGATGCCGGGATATGGTTCGATGCCTAATAGTGTGTGTCCTGCCAGGATGGTTCGAGATGGATGTAAGCTTTTTTCTCATGGTTTATCGCGTAATAATAACGAAAGTTCAGATTGTGGTTTTCCTAAGTTTGTTTGCATAGACCCTCAAGAAATGTGCTACAACACGAACTGCTGTAATTTTTTTTGTTTTTAAATTTTTGATGATACAGTCGACGCACTTTATAAGGACAGCAAAAATTTGTCCTTATAACGAGCTTTTGTTATATACAGTCAAATCTCGATTTATTGTACACTCTAAGGACCGACACTATTTTCACACTAAATCGGGTGTACACTAAATCGAGACTTGACTGTGGATAGTCAAATTCTGTACTTTTGACCATTGCAGATCGGTTTTTCATCCTTATATAGAGCTTCCTTATAACGTGCGTATATTGTATGCCGAAAATAAAAATTATAAACACATTATTTAAGCAACAGGGATGAAACGAAAGACTAACAAAGTCAGAACGAAAATCGGACCCAGAAGTCAAAAATTCAAAACCGGAAGTCGAAAGAAAAAAAGTGTCAGAATTCGAGAAACATCGGAAAACGGAAATAGGAAGAAATACAAACAAATTCAAAAAACAAATTTTTTCCAAGTTAACTTTTTTTCTTGAAACTTCCGAAATTTGCCCATATTTCCGGAAAAGAAAATGTGTCGGAAATCGGAATTTCGTATCTTCCCTGTTAAGCAATCAATTTTTTTCAGGTCAGATGCAAGATTCGGGCACGCTTGGATATGGAAGTCAAGTGCCTGGATATGGAGGCCAAGTGCCTGGATATGGAGGCCAAGTGCCTGGATACGGGATGCCTGGTTATGGAAGCCAGATGCCCGGATACGGGATGCCCGGATACGGAAGCCAAGTGCCGGGATATGGTTCGGTGCCGAATAGTGTGTGTCCTGCCAGGATGGTTCGGGATGGATGCAAGCTTTTTGCTTGGGTTTGATCAAGCAATAAAGACGAAAGTTTAGATTGTGGTTTTCCCAAGTATGTTTGTATAGATCCTAAAGAACTGTGCTACAACACGAACTGCTGTAAGTTTCTTTTTATTTTTGAGAATATACCAAAAATAAAAGTCGAATACCGTAAATGTTCTAATAGAGCCCCCTCCCGACTTTGAGGGTTTGAATCTCAGAGCAAAGTCAATATTTTGCAAAGCTGTTCATTTTCTTAACTCCCACGAGCTCTACTGAATTTGCTTTTTAGATTTTGAATTTTCACCCAAAAATCTCGAGATCGACCCAAAATTTTTCCGATTTTTGGAGGGTTGAAAAATAGAGCCCCCGGGAGCTCTATTAGAACATTTACGGTATTCTCTTGTATTCTTCTTCATTTACTCTATCAGAACATTTACGGTACTGAATACCATATTTCTTCTAATAGCCCGACTGTCTCGAATAATCAGACACCCTAGAGGTCTATTCGAAAATAACCCGTCAGTTTCTAATAACCTGACACCTTAACAGATAAATTTATCTGAACTAATAAATTTATCTATCACATTAAATATCATTATCTGATAGATAAATTTATCTGCCAGGTAAAATTTTTGAATAAAATGTTTTTATAGGTTTCCAAAATTGAATTTGTATCTCCCAGAATTTTTTCTGGAAACCTATCAAACATTTTTTTCCAATTTTCTAATTAACTTTCTATAATAAAACCTATTTTTCATTTTCCCGATGAATATATAAAAAAATCAAATTTTATCTGACCGACAAAATGACAGATAAAATTTTATCTGGCAGATAAATTTATCTATCATCTATTCAGCAGCAAGAAAAACAAATATTAAACACAGATTGGATGAAGGACAGTTCAAGGTTTTTGTCTATGTCCTGCTGTGTCTTTTTATTGCGATGCATTTTAAGCTAGCATCCGGAGGTTGGATAAATTTTTTGAATGGAATAGCTTTTGTTTACGTGTACCGACAACTGTGTGTCAAAAGCCGCCTCCAAAATATGCTCAGAAGCTCGTCGATTTCGTCATGTTTGCATCAGACCAACGCAAGAGGAAGAGTAGGATTACCTGAAATTGTGAGAGACTTATTAAAACAGAAAAGTATTTTTTACCTTATCACGACGAGGTCTTTTCTCTCGCATCACCTGGTTGACCCTCTCAAGTTTCTCGCTGTAAATTTCAGCATTGATTGTTTTAACCCATGGCCATGAACTCCCAATAGACGATTCCTTCCCTGTCCCACCAGACACACAGCATAAGCTACTTAGGATGGAGATCTTAGAAAGTTGAAAAAAGTAAAGTTTCACGGAATGTATTTAATGGAGTTCCCACCAGGCTTTGCCGTTGGCGATGCAGCTGCTACCTTGTCATGTCGGCGGACTACGTTAGCGTAGAGAGAGAGTATATCCACTTTTCATCGGAAGTAAGAATGTCGTCGAGATTGAGCCCTCCATTTCTGTGTCTATTGAGCAATTCAGTTGCAATAAAAACATGATTAGCTTTGTTGTTTTCTGAGAGACAATGTGGAACCCATTTTCCAATCTTACTTACCTAAACAAGAGCAAACATGAAAGTCCAATGCGCGCCTTGATTGACTAACTTTGCCTATCGTGTGCATATAAGTATGCATTGATCCGATTGAGCAGCCGAATTCTTGTGCTAATTCATGAATCGTAACCTTCGGATCTTCCTCGACATGCGCACGAAGTCCACCCTCATCAGAAAGACTTGGCTTTCCACTTCTTATTTCGTCTTCCAGATCGTCTATGCTCTTTTGTCCTGACGAAAACAACTTTAACCCCTTGCCACAAAAAGTTTCACCCTCATCTCCATAGACTTCTTGAAGCTGCTTCACTGCCTACCTTTTGCTTATTATGTTATCTTTTTCGTTGAAAAAAAACAAAAGATGTCGCATGTGAACAGTAAACTTATTGACCATCGCAAATAGCCCTGAAAATGATTGAAACAAAAGCGAAAACGAAAAGTAATCGTCATAAACAAATTTGGGTGCTACTGGAGAATAGGAACTACTACACAATGATGACCCCAAAATATTTAATTAACAAAATACAGCATCTGAAAGAGACCAAAGAAGAAAAAATATGAACAAACATTTTTTTGCGGTCATCATTGTGTAGAACAACCGGAGAATAGGTGTCCACAAATGAACTTGGTTCCCCCTGTTGTTTTTTCATGATGAAAAAGAAAAAATTCAAATTTTTATATATTTAATGTTTGATGCCGTGATGGCTTCTCTTTTAGGTCTGAATTTCCTTCGTCATACAATGATATGCGATAGATGTGAACAGCCAATTCGAATTGTCCAGCGCGCTTAACGACAAGATAGGATTCAGGTAAATCGTGTTGTAAATATGTGTTATGAATGTTTGGCTTAGTGGGAATGCAAGTCGAAAGGAACCCGGTGTTCGACAAAATCAATTCGCTCAGGATCATTCTTTGCAAGGTCTAATCTTCGGCTATCGTCTCTTTTCGTTCTTTGCTACATGTTCACAACACGATTTACCTGAATCCCATCTTGCCGTTGAGCGCGCTGGACAATTCGCATTGGCTGTTCACATGTCGCATATCATTGTGTCGACGAATTAGGAGCCAAAGAAGTGAGCATTGTAACTGGTGTTAGAAAAGTTCGGAAACTTTTTTTGACCTCATTTTTATAATTGAAAATATCAATATAAATAATTCTTAATTTAAATAATTCTTAATATAAATAATTCTGTGAAATGGCTTTTGTAGCCCTTTTCCTCCTCTTCAAAACTGTATATCCACTTTTTATTTTACTCATTAAAATGGCCGCCATTGGCAGCAATACATTTGCGCAATCGTTTAGGGGAAACTGTCAATGGCATTTTGAAGAAATGGATTGAATAAATAGGATCGGGTTGTGGGTCGTCGAGCAGGCCTTTGACTGCAGGTAGGGCCACACAAAGTAGTCCATCACATTCCAGTCAGGTGAGTTGGGTGCCCAGTCACCTTTGATGGCAGTTGAGCTGTCGAGCGATGTCGCATTGTTTGGTTCCTTCCTGATAAAGTCGGACTATTCCTGGGCGTAAATCAGACATTCTACAAATAAAAAGAATAATCTGTGAAAAGAAAAATCAATAAGCAATATCGATAGGCAGATAAACAGTTCAAACAAAGATGGAAAGCAAAGATAGCAACAAATGAGTCACTGCATAAATTAATTTTGTGTCCTTCCTTCCTTTGCTTTCCCTTTCTTAGCAGATGGTATTATAAATAAAAAGTGGATATACAGTTTTGAAGAGGAGGAACAGGGCTACAAAACCCATTTTACAGAATTATTTTATATTGATATTTTCAATTATAAAAATGAGGTCAAAAAAGTTTACGAACTTTTCTAACATCAGTTATGACTAAGGAAATTCAGAACAACAAGAGAAGCCATCACGGCATCATTGGACATAACAAAAAGATCACGTAAGCACAGCGCATTGAAATTGATCGACTTTCTGAGAACACTTTTGTCTAGAAGCGAATATCGCATTTGAGCCTGCAAAATGTAAAAATTGGAGCGACAATTACAACCAAATCTGCAAACATCAAAAATAAAATGAGGGAAAATTAACTTTTCCCAAACAAATTACTTCGAAAATAAATCCTTTCAAGATAAACATTAAATATATAAAAATTTGAATTTTTCCTTTTTCATCATGAAAAAACAACAGGGGAGACGAAGCTCATTTGTGGACACCTATTCTCCAGTAGCACCCAAATATGTTTAGGGAAGGTCGCTAACATTCTGAACAACCTGATATTTCAATACTGTTATTAAAGTTTTGCTTTAAATATCAAAGCGTGTACGCGTGTGATGAAACTGCTGTATGGCTGGATCCGGCAGGTGGGAAGCGTGTCGACGAATTAGGAGCCAAAGAAGTGGGTCATTTAGTTCTAATTATTTTCTTAATTAAACCTTTTAGGTTTCTGTTTTTACGACAAGGCAGAACAGTATTCACGTAACTGTTATGCTCACTGCTGATTCAAGTGATAAGAAGCTCAAGTCCTTCGTCCTTCTACCTAAGTAAAGATCGTTAAAAAGTTTAAGAACAAGCTAAATCTTTCGTGGGCCGCGAAGACTTGGATGGATGACTGATTGACGGCCGACTACTTGCAGCAAACATTTGGACGATCTTTGTTTGGCAAGCAAATGCTAGTATGGGATGCATTCAAGTGCCATATGAGTGAATCAACAAAAGAACAAGTTTGCAAGCTGTATCTTTAAACGGCAGTGATTCCCGGAGGCTGTACGAAATATATTCAGGTTAGACATGGTTTCAAGTTTGGTTTCACACCATTTTGTTTAGGCGTCAGATGTCATGTGGGATGGGCCGTTCAAGGCAAAACTACGAGAGCTTTATAAAAAACTGGATCATGAATAAAGACAGAATGGAATGGACAGCAGGTGGAAATCGTCGAGCAGCTTCTATGGACGTCTACTTGGAATGTATATGTATTGCTTGGGAATCATTGAGCAAGGAGATGATTGCAAAGTCGTTTGAAGGTAGCTTTATCAAATTTTATCAAACTTCTAGTTCATTTTAGAATGAGGAATCACTGTGTGTCATGACGGAAGCGAAGATCGTCTCATTCACTGCTTCAAGGAACATGGAAAACCACAGGGACGACTGATGCCGCAAGATGCAAGGGCTTGGATGGATATGGAACGGGAACAGGCTGATAAAATCGATGTAGAGGAAGATGAAGAGAACGGCTACCAAACTGATGACAGCCTTGGTTTGGAAATGGATGATTGAAGTTAACTCATTGTTTATTTTGTTATTAACCATTTTTGTGATGAATGCTGATATTTGTTGACTCTTTTTCAATAAAGTCTGATGGAAAAATAACGTGACAGTCTCCAATAGCCCGACAGTCTCTAATGACCCGACACCCTGAAAGGTGATTCGAAAATAACCCAACAATTTGGCTTATTAGAATAAATACGGCATCCGAAAAATAAGTTAGTGGACTTTTTTATATGTCTGTTTCTAAAGGTCAGATGCAAGATTTGGACACTGTGCAGCCTTACACTCAGCCTTATGGTCAACCTTACACTCAACCCTATGCCCAGCCTTACACCCAACCTTACCGCCTTCCAACCTCTTACTATCCTCAAACGGCTTACCCACCAATCAGTTATCCTTCAGCGGGCCTGTCTCCTTACCAATATCCACCTGTGCCAAGTGGGGGAGTCTCGCCATATTATGCCCAAATGCCCATTAGCATGTCTCCTTACTCAGCAGCTTCACCGTATGGAGTAGGTGTGGGCACTCTTGGAGGTTTAACAATGCCTGCAATAGGACTTGGAGCTATGGGTGCTGTGCCTGGCATAGGTATGGGCGGCCTTGGTGGACTAGGAGGTATGGGTTCTGTTGGAGGTGTTGGAGGACTCGGCAGTTTGGGAGGTATAAGTTCTGTTGGAGGTTTTGGTGGACTCGGAGGACTAGGCAGTTTGGGAGGTATTGGTTCTGTTGGAGGTCTTGGTGGACTAGGAATTGGCACTGGACTTGGAGGTTAGGCAATTTTTCACTTCAACAATTTATTAACCGCTCAAAAATTTCAAGGGCTAGGGCTGGGTTCAACCAGTGATTTGGGAGGCAGCTGTGTGGATACTCAAAGTGACTGTTCTTCCTTCCGCTCTTATTGTTCACTTCAGGTTTGATAATTTAGTGTCTGCTTATAAATAAATAAATTTTAAGGCAATAGCAGAAGCGTGTTTAAGATCATGCGGAACGTGTGGAGGTACATCTGGTATAGGTTTACTTGGAACAGGTCTTGGAGCATATGGCTAAGAGACTTGAGTATGGAAAGTAACAACGTGTAATAGATGGTTCTATAAGGATTTAAGTTTTTAGCTGTTAGAATTTTATAAATTGCTTGTAAATACTTTAAAATAAAAAGTGTGTATAGAAAAAACAGTGTTGTTTTAAGCTGTAAAAAAGTATAAATCTTTCGCAAAGCAAAAATGCCTTTCATATCAAAATTTTAAAATGTTTTAATCATATTTTTTGTCCAACAAAATCAACCATCTATTCTAAACAATCGTTCGCACATGTAAACATCAAATAAGAAATTTTTTAAATGAATATAGCAAAAATAAACTCATTTCCAATTACATTTTTTGAATACACAGCACAATCGATCAACAAGTAAAATAACTTTAACAGCAAGGTTGCCTACTGGCCAAAAAAATCAGGCCATAAGTCTTTATACCTGTGCCAAAGTAGGCTCATTTGAAAAAATATATAAAATGTAGAGATAAAATAAAATGAGATAAAATACACGTAAAATAAAAGTTGACATTTGTTTGAAGAAGGCATTTGACTGTTTCCGGCTTTAGCAAGTTTCTGACATCTCTTCACTGGCATTGCAAACAACCTGAACACGCAAAATATGGTTTCGAGTTATACAAAAAACTGAAATCAGACAGAAAAATTGGAATCAGCAAAAACCATCGAACATTTCGAAAATTAGGAAAAATCAGCGAACATTTTAAAAATCAGCGAAAATTAGCGAATCAGCGAATTTATTTTTTTATCAGCATTTTTTTACCAAAAATCAGCGATTCGCTGATAAATCAGCGAAGATGGGAAACCTGAGGTACAGTCTAGTAAAATTTTTAAAGCGTATTACCAACGATGAGGGGCGTACCAGGGGAGGGGGGAGGGGATTTCGGTGTTGGTGGTGGTGTGGATGGGTGGTGGTTCACGCCACCGAAAAACCCCCCTTTGCTCCGGATCTATCTCTGAGCTCTTACATGACACTAGTGTTTAAATGTCTTCTAAGTATTTTTATATGCTAAAACGATAAAAAAGCTGTTTTGCGATACTTTCCTATATAAAAGGCTCATTTTTTAGGAAAAATGTTTTTGACCAGAATTTGACTTTTTGTCTTGGGGTCCAACTTAAAACCACCAGAAAAAGGTACAGTCAACCCTCGTTAATCCGCCACCCCGTTAATCCGCCACCCTCGATAATCCGCCACCTTAGGGCCGGTCCCAAAAAGCTAAAGTTAAGTAAAGGTAGGGTAATCGCACCTCGATAATCCGCCACCCTCGATAATCCGCCACCCTGAGGCCGGTCCCTAGGTTAATCCGCCACCCTGAGGCCGGTCCCTAGGTTAATCCGCCACCCTGAGGCCGGTCCCTAGGGGTGGCGGATTAACGAGTGTTGACTGTACGTAGATACCTCCAAAATGCCGAAAAAGATAGAATTTGAACATAGTTTTGTTGACCTATCGCGTAAAGAAACTCTGGTATGCACACATATTTTATGCATCCAGAGTCATTTTCGAGTGATTTGTGTCTATGGTATGTGGCTGTGCGCATCTCACTCCAAGCCACCAAGCCAGAGAATTATACGTATATATTCGTCATATGCATATATAACATATATAAAGTTTGAATTTGCTTTGAATCTAGCTCTGTGCTCTACATTTGAAAGAAACTGCTACAGCCCTAGCTCTGAGCTCTAAAGTTGAAAAATTCGCACTGGCTCTTGCGCTGTACTCTCAGCTAAATCCCCAATTGCCTTTATCATCAATAGCAATAGTCTTTTAATCAAATTTATTTGGTATAAGTATCGAATCCTTGGTGTCATAAAAAGGGTCATAATGATGTTTTTTCGGCGAGTTAGCCACGTAAACGTGCTTAAAACATGGTTTTAGGGCGCAAAAGCCATTTTTGTCAAAAAAATTTCAATAATTTTTTGACAAAAATCGACATTTTGCATTTATTCTCACTGTTAATTTAGCAGTTATCTCATTGCAAGGGATTGGGGAAGGGTGTAAATAGTAGTGCAGGCACATCATAAAGTAGTGCAGGCACTTGCTTTTTTTTATTATAATTCTATACAAAAATACTAAAAAATCCAATGCCTGCACTAATTTCTCAAAAATTAAAAAAAAATTCTGAGTCATAGGTATTAGGAACAGCTCTAGACTTAGGCAAAAATGTCGGTTTCCGGTCAAAAATTTTCAAAATTTTTTTTGACAAAAAATGGCTTTCCGCGCCTTAAAACCATGTTTTTAGCAAGTTTAAGTCGCTGACTCGCCGAAAAAACATCATTATGGCCTTTTTACGACACGAAGGAAACGATAATTCTTCCGTTGATTAAAAGGCCGATGTCCTTCATAGACAATTTTATGATTTTAAAATTAAAAAAAGCTAAGTTAGTATATCAAGATTAGATAAAGTTAAGGAAAAACAATTTTTATTAACACTAACTCAACGAATATATATTTTTCCTGATTTTTAACAAATTATTCTGCAGATTCAAGAAACTTCGTCCCTATTCTTCTGATCTTCCTGCAAAATATATCATATTAATAAAAAAACTGATTCTAAATAATACCTGATCTTGTTCAACACCAGAGATGTTTGATGACTGTAAATGTTTGATGACTGTTTCTTGATTAGTAGCTGACTGATTGGAGTGTTCTGTGTCTGGCTCCTTCATACAACGGTCCTCGTCCATGCTTGTCTCTTGTTGGACTGTATCCGCTTGCAGAGATTCATCAAGAGCAGGGTTCAAATCTTCGGAGATCGACTCCAAGGCTGTGTTTTCAGTGTTTAGGAGTAAGCCGTCATGATCCTAGAATTTAATTATTATTTTGTCACTAAAAAGTGTGTTATACATCATAGCCGTCTTCCTGTACTGCCAGATTCCCTCCCAACTGCAGAAAGCAATCTTTGGTGGCACTTTTCTGTGCAGCACAACCGAATCCTCCTGTTTTAGTAGATTGGCCAAAACCACCACTAAAACGTGGTTTGGTTGAGCTATCTTCATGAGGAATGGGAGACGAAATGGAAGCTGCTGGAGAGATAGATAATTGGTTATCTTGCTTCTCCTTGTTTTCCTGCAATAAAAATATTGAATTTATGAAAATCAACAGCTAAAAAAATCAATGTTTTTAATTTTATTAATAGAATCTAGGGTTGACCATTTGCCCGGATAAAATCTTTTTGGGTAAAATCTCGGCTATTTACCCGGGTATTCAGCCGGTATTAACCCGAGAGTCGGATAAAATTTTCTAATTTCCATAGTTACATTTTTATTCAAAAATTTTTTTATTTATGGCAAGCGGAAGCAGGGAGAGAAAAAAGAGCGCTCGAAACAACAAAAAGTGCAGGAAAAGACAGTGAAATCGTTGTGGCAGACCAAAACACTTTCTGACTTTTGGATTCACTTTGAAATTTACTTTCAAAAGGCGCGAATTTGAAAAAAATGCAACAAAAACCACCAAGCGCCCTTATTACAAATCCCAGATACCGTATTTCCTCTAACAGGCCGCCCCCTCCCAATAAGCCGCCCCTCTAACAAGCCGCCCCCCTAGGGGATGATTGAAAAATAAGCCGCCCTCCTCTAATAAGCCGCCCCCCCTTACCTTCACCTTGTTCCCAGTTCACTTAGTTCCATGCTTTTTGAATGATCGATATTTTCATTTGTTTGTTTGTAAGCACAGCATTTTCTGTTATCGCTTTCTCGTAAATACAGCATTTTCGGTCATCTCTTTGTCATAAACCCAGCGCCGATTTTCGAAAAACGTGGCTTAAATTTTTGCGGCGCTATTGGTTGAAAAACAAGCCGCCCCCCTCAATAAGCCGCCCCCTCTAATAAGCCGCCCCCTAGAGGGTGATTGAAAAATAAGCCGCCCGGGCGGCCTATTAGAGGAAATACGGTAAGCATAGTTGGACACCGCCACCGCCGGCGGTGCCGCCGGGCGGCGGCGGCGATCTTTATAAGCCCGGCGGTGCCGCCAGGCGCCGGCGGCAAAACTTTCCTCAAAGCTGCTCAAAGGCATGTTATACTTGTGTATAACTGCCCGATGCGTGATCAATACTTGCAGAGAAATTCAAAAGCTACAGATAGGCGAAAAATCAGTACAAAAATTAAACAAAATCACTCAGAAATTACAGGAGAGATGTAAACCCAGCCGTTTTCCCTGGTACAGAGGAGATACCCTAGAGGAATTACGGTATCAACTTTTTAATTAAAATATATAAAGAGGACGTACAGTGCTATCTTCCAAGTGATTTTCTGCATTAGCTTCAACCGTTTTCTTACTTCCCCATTTGTGGTGGCTTGAAGATGGTTGATGTATTGGTTGAACATCAGAATTCTGCTGAACAAAGTACCCAAAACCACCTTTCTTTGGAGTAAATCGGGACTTTACTGGCTGTGAGTTGTTCGTGTGCAAATCAGACGACGTGGTAGTTGGTCGAATGCTGGTAAATTCAGCTTGCTGATTGTCCTAAAGTATGGTTAGCATAAATACTAAAGAACTACTTCGACAATAATTTTTTAAGATTTTTAGGAGTGTTTTTTCCCCAAATGCTTTCGAATTTCAGTGCTATAAGTCTTAACACTCCGATGGTCTAGCGTGATCTTTAGATATCCTGACTTAAAATTTCACGCTGAACAAAAAATGGTATTTTAAGTTTTAAAAACGTCTGATAAAAAAGTTTAAGACCTTTGAAAATTTTAATTTCTTTGTTTTGACAAAATCTGTCATGACTTGATATGTAATTGACATTTTTTTATATTTTGAATTTATCTTGTAGAGGAAGAAGCAGCGCTACTTTTTGAGTAGTTATTTGCTGTGTGTCATAAATTTTTACTGCCGCAATACCCAAAAGCTATGGGGACTCATCTTCAAACGGCTGTAACTTTTTTCACTAAAGACCTTTGACAGACTGAAAACTAGACAGACTGAAAAAAGATAAAATACTGTTTTGTAGAAAAATTTACGGAAATTCGAAATCTGCAAAAATATTAATAAAAATATCAATCCGTGGAATGTTATGGCCTATGAAAGATAAGTGACTTTTTAGAGCTATACTTTGCCTTTTCGACATTTCAAACTGTCAATTTTGAGATTCAGACATCGGATCCGTGTTCAGCATGGTCGGTTTGCTTAAGAACTGTTTTTTTATTTAAGTTTAAAAGTTTATTTAATTTAATTTTTTTTTAATTTTTTAAGTTTATTTAAATTCCTCTCAATACAAAAAACATTTAAATTTTAAAAAGAGTTAATATTTGAATAATTTTTGTCTTGAAAGGAATTTGAATTTTGACGGTTAGCCCTAAATATCAAGAGCAGTTTTCAAGCAAATCGAACATGCTGAGTAGGGTTGGCGAAGCGATTCTTCGTTTTCGACTTTTTCAGTCGAAAAGTCGGAAAATTCCGACTTTCGATCCGATTCGATTCTTTGAAAAAAACGATTTTCGATTTTCGATCCGATTCTTCGAAAATTTCGATTTTCGACTTTCGATCCGATTCGATTCTTCGAAAAAAACGACTTTCGACTTTCGATCCGATCCGATTCTTCGAAAATTTTCGATTCCAATCGACTTTTCGATTCTTTGAATCGAAGAATCCGAGCCTTCGCCAACCCTAATGCTGAGTGTCTAAATCTCAAAATTGACAGTTGAATGTCGAAAAGGCAAAGTATAGCTCTAAAAAGCCACTTATCTTTCATAGGCCATAACTTTCCATGGATTGATGTTTTTATTATCATTTTTGCAGATTTGGAATCTTCGTAAATTTTGCTACAAAACAATATTTTATCTTTTCTCAGTCTGAAAGTTACAGCCGTTTGAAGATGAGTCCTCATAAGAGGCTGACATTATAGTTTTGCTGTTTTGCGTGTTTTACACCTGCAAATAACTATCAAAAAAATAGCGCTGCTTCTCCTCTAAAAGATAAATTTAAAATATTAAAAAATGTCAATTACATATGAAGTCATGACAGATTTTTGTAGTTTCGTGTCAAAACAAGGAAATTAAAATTTTAAATTCTCAAAGGTCTCTAACGAAACTTTTTTTTCAGGCATTTTCGAAACTGAAAACACCATCTTGTTCAGCGTTAAATTCTGAGTCAGGATATTAAAAGATCACGCCTGACGAGGAGTGTTAAGCAGTAAAAAGAGTGCGAAACTCGCCAAGGCAAAATAGTGAGTTAAAACTCTTTTCTACAGAAGCCAATTTTTTAACAATCAAATTGGGTTTCCTTATAAAATTTCTGAAATTATTTGATCCTAGAATCCAGCCCACTTTATGCCTTAGTCTCCCTCTGCTGTTTTTCGTGATTTTTGGCTATACTATAGAATGAATTATAATAGAATTTTTTTGAATGTTTCTAGATTTTGGGGACCAAGGCAAACCAAAAAAAATTCGATTTTTCAGAAACCAAAGTGTTTCCGTACCGTTTCAGAGCATTTGTTCAGAGCATACGTTTTTATGTTCAGGCAAAGCATAGCCAGTGTATGTTAGGACGGACTCATACATGGGCCTATAAAATGTTTGATTCTGTCCTAACATACGTTATTTAACCCTTGTATAACACTGATGAATCCCAAAAAAAAACAAAAGGATGCTAGGCAAAAAATGGGATCAATCCTAGGATAGCATAATTGATTTCTATGAAAAACCTTAAAATAGTTTTCAAAAAGTTTATATAAGAAAATTTTTAATAATTTTTTTCCTTGCTGAGTTAAGCGGTTCTCGAAGGATACAGTCTCGACACAAAATATTCATTTCAGATTATCAGCTTTCTAATTTAAGACTTTTAGCTCTTATATTTTTTATGGTAAAAAGTGTTAGAATAGTTAAAGTTGAAGTTAAAGCTTGACTAACCCATGCATCTCCTTTCAAGTCTCTGTCATAACCCATCGCAGTTCCGTCGTCATCTTGATAGTTTTGACGATCTTTGTTAACAGAGCGGTTATTCTGTTTCTTGCCAAAAGAATTAGGTTGGAAAGACTGTTGCTCTGCACTGGACATACTGCCACCACCATTTCTTATCTCTGAAGTTATGGAACCAGTGTCTCCTTGGAATCTGTCAAAGCCATTGCCGTCGAAATTCTCACGATAAGAGTCTGTTTTGGGAGAGTAGCTTGGAATGTATTCTTTCTTCTGGAAGCGCTGATTAGGCTCGAATTCTGGGTAATCACGCTGATTGTTGTCGTAGTCTGGGCGGTAGGGTTTATTAGCACCATAGTCTGGTCTATAGCGTTGATTACTGTCGTAATCAGAGCGGTAGCAATGATTTGGCTCAAAGTCTGGACGGTAACGCGAGCTGGAGTCATATTGGGGGCGTTGGTAAGTGGTTTCAGGCTTGCGATAGTCTGGGTCGTAGCTGGGACGATATTCCTGCTGTCTGCCTCCTCTATATTCTTTGCCCCGATAAGCACCTCTATTTGAGACCCAAGGGTATCTTGACGGCTGAGGTGGGCTATTTCTGGTGTCTTGCTGTTGCAACTGAGCTTTAAGCTTGCGCTGCTGGCTAAACTAATCAATTAGGGTAAATATTTTGTTGGCAAAGTATTTTACTTTATATAAATTAAGTAGTTTTTTGTTGTTGGTTTTTCACAATTGATTTGGTTAGTATAGTTTTTCACCGTATATTCTCTAGTAAGTGCCATTTATTTTTCAAAACTTCTGCAAATCTTTAGAAAATCTTAAAGCTTAGGACCTTAAAATATCTTTTATAAAGAGTCGGCGTTTAATAGAGAGTAAAAAATATACCGTATTTACTCTGATATTAGCCCCCCTTCCCTCTAATTGTATCCCCCGTGGACTGAGGTTGAAAAATAGTAGCCCACCCCCCAAAATCAGCCTATTTAAGCCGATTTCGTCCACCCCTAATTGTGGGTCCACCCTCTAATAGTAGCCCCCTTTAATACTAGCCCCCCACACCCCAACGAGGGTGGTTGAAAATCAGTAGCCCCGAGGCTACTATTAGAGTAAATACGGTACTTGTTTGCATGCTTTCTCCAGAGCATCACTTTTTTAATTTTCGTGGGAGAAATACGTGAACAAAAGTTTTTTGCATCGTACAAAATTTCGCTTCTCATAACTATGGCTGCGTGACTTCTATTCATTTTTCGACGTAACTTTTTTTGAAATTTTGATAACAAATATGTGACAGAGAGTTTGAAATTTTGCGAGCCCTTTATACAATTTTTAGCCTCATGTAAAACTGTCTTTTAGTGGCCTGTAAGTGTTTGCTGACAACCCGGTCTATTGATGTGAAAAAAAATTGCGCAGAATTAAAGGTTTGCTCAGCAACATCAATATCCGAATTGTTTTTTTTAATTCCCTAAAAACGAATGTGGAAAAGAGAACACAACTGAAAAAAGGTTAATCAGTTCTAATTTTTAGGGCATTTTCTGAAGAAATTTATAAATTCTGGACGCTACTTGCATATACAAACCCACCACCCCCCTCTCCCAAAACAACTTTGTTTAAAAGTGTTCCCAAACACCCTATTTCGACCTGAAATCACCTCAGGAGCTCAAAAAAGACATTATTTTTAAGTTCTGGTCAACAAAAAATTGAATTTTGGGCACTTTGAATTTTCGACCATTTGACTGTTTTACCATGTTTTTCAACGTGGGACTTGGCAAAAAGAGTCTCTAAGGGCTTGGTGGCTTGAGGTTGAGATGCGCGCACTCACGTACCTTGTGCCCAAATCCCTCGAAAGTGACTCTGGATGCGTAAAAATGTATGCATACCAGAGATTTTTTTTTATGTGGTAGGCCCCAGTATTCAAAACTGTGCTCAACATCTTTCTTTTTACACAAAGTGCCCCCTTTTTGGTCCCTTCCCACCCCAATACAGCCAAAATCCCTTTAAAAATGGTCGAAAAGGGTACTTTTAGGTGGTTCCAAACTCAATTTTTTATTGACGAGAACTCAAAAATTTGTCTTTTTTGAGCTCCCGAGGTGAAGTTAAGTCGATATAGGGTGTTTAAGAACAATTAAAAAAAAATTGTGTGGGGGGAGGGATTAATGCAAGTAGCGCCAAATTCTGATATGAATGTTGCTAACCAAACTTTACGAAATTAAAAAAAATAAATTTGAATTTACCACATACGGACGAGACCATCCCCGTGTTAATATTTAAAGGTGTTGATATTTCTTTAAATCAGAATTATGTGGTTTTTTAAAAAGATATTTGCCTTTCAAAGCTGTCCAACTGGTCAAATTGCTTCTCCATCTTTAGATGCAGTGTGTGTATGGATTTTTCTTGCTAAAACATTTGTGAAATATATATTGTAGTAGGTTTAAATGAACTGTTTGATCCAACCTTTTCCATGCTCTGCATCATTTGCCCCACATCATCATAAATGCCGTCCACCCTGTCCCACAAATCTTGGATAACCTCCTGGATGACCTCTTTGAATTGCTCAACTATTCTCTAAATAGTAAAAGCAATAAACGAAATCTTCAAACACTAAATAAACATACAGCTTCCATATTTAGCAAGAGGATCCCTAAGTCAACAGGTTGCTTTTCAGTAATAGCTTGGGTAATTTCTGTAGCAGACATCTTGGCTTACTTTTAATGCAAAAGCGTGTAAAATGTTGTTTGTTCAGTAGCTCAACGAAAATAATTTCTTTCATTCCCCATCTCCATTAGACAATTTTATCGCAGATAAGATACTAGTAATATGCTTGTATACTGTATTATATCTCCGTGTCTATATCTCCTTTTAAAAAGGAAAAAATGCTACTTTTGGCGAAAAAGTGCCACCTTTTTTGTAACTGGTGATTAATGTCGAGTTTTTTTTTGGAAATAAAACGCGTGTGGATATAAAGCTGGACAAATTCTCCTGAAAGATGAAACTTTTTTTTCCAAAAAATGGCATTTTTACGTATATTCCATTCCATTATGTAAATGTGGGTATGAGTATTTTTTAGATTCCCTAGGCTTTAGTATTCTTACTTTCATAAATTATTAACAGCTCTTTTTGGGAAATGATAGCACACTCTTCACACTAGAATACACGAGTAAAATAAGGTAGATTATTAAAAACAGGTCAATTTTAGAGAAAGAGAAAAAATATACCGTATAACCTCTTTTAATCCCCCATGGGGGATTAATTTTCAACACTCCTCTGGGGGTGGGGGATTATTAGAGGGTGGGGGATTATGTTTCAACCTCTTCGGCATCGAAGTCGCCCCAAATTTTAGTAATTTTTTGTTTTGAAAACTGTTTTTCTTAATTTATGTTATTCGAAATGCCGCCTATATTTTTGTCTCGCTTGTACGTGACGTCTTACTTTTCGCTCATTTATCCTAAATTTTTTTACTTCCATATAAATTTTTCTATATTTCCAGAAATCGACTATGCGTCCAGAAAGCAACATCGGTGATAAAGATTCTTTCCGAAAAGACCCCAGTGGTGCGGAAGTTTTTAGACCATTCCTTCTCGTCTCTTCTGGTAGTGATGCGTGTCTCTAAACTCTACGCAACGCCAGCTTGAGTATTTCGGAAACATTGATCGGATACAGCAATCGCAGAAGATGAACAGGTGTTTGTGGTTTATTGCTCATTGCTAATTTCAGTGACATTTTTTCTTTCATCTAGATGTCATTCGCTTTGAATCAAGACGTCGACCCTAGTGGTGCAAATGCTAAGAACATGCTAAGAAGAGATGAAGTGGTTTGTTTTGAAAATACCGTTTTGGTACATTACTCAATTATTATTTTGTTGCCGATTTTGAGGTTGAATAGCTTCAATTGCATGGCGATGATGATGAAACACCAGTCAGTCGCAAAAGGCATCGAAACAACAATTCCTCTCGAAGGTGACAGTGGTAACTACGAGCCACAAAAAGATGCGCGTGACGGTATGTCTAAGTGCTCGCTCATATGGAAAGAAGTTACCTCCATAACGAAAATGAGATATCTATTGAAAAAATTAATGAAAATGAGCTGTTCCTGATTGTTTGAAATAAAATCTGAATGTTATAAGATCAAGGTTATGTTTGCGAAAAGATAATCACTCAAACATGGATATTATCTAGAAAAAAGTTAAAGGCAAGGCGGTGAAGCCGCCTCGAAAATATGGGGGTTATTAGAGGGTGGGGATTAATTTTCAACCCCTCGGGGGTGGGGATTATTAGAGGGTGGGGGATTAATAGAGGTTATACGGTATATGAGGTTTTGGGGGTATTTACCCCGAAAAATGGTCCGTTTCTTGAATAAGGAGTATTTTGAAAGCCCATCTGCAAACAAAGTTTATCATAAGATTCCACACCTTGCAAAACTACTATAGTAAACAAAAGATTGGTACTTATGTGACCCGGTGGCAACATCTCAAAATGATCATGAATCATTATACAGCGGTAAAATAACATTCAAATAACATTGTTTTGTACTGATTTAACCCTAAAAAATCATATGCCGGAACTGAGTTTAAAAATAATTCAAAAATTCTCATGGGTATGTTTGGCCGCGAAGCGGAAACCTTTGTATGAACATTTTGAGATTTAAACTCAGTCCCGGCATAAGATTTTTTAGGGTTAAATCAGTACAAAACAATGTTATTTGAATGTTATTTTACCGCTGTATAATGATTTATGATCATTATCAGATGTTGCCCCGGGGCACATAAGTACCAAAAGATTAGAAACCTTTGTATGAAAATTTTTGAGGTTTCGGCCAGAACACGTTTCACCCTTAATTCTTTATTTACAACCACCGAGCCAGCATTTGATCAATTTTAGAAGTTATTTCTTATATATTTGGTTGGTTAAGATATTTTAGACGTTTCGCGAATACATCAGTTCTGATAAATTCGCGAAACGTTCAAACGTTAGTTTGATATGGTTTGGACACAATATAAACATTTTTTTCGAAAAAATGGATAAAAATATGCCTTGTTCCCCCTGTTGTTTAATTGAGTGCTAGAGGTATACCAAGCTGGAGTGTTGGGGCATACCGAAATTGTGCCCAATGGCAATTTCGAATTTTCGAATTCGCGGGGACAGCTCTCTCACTCCGACATTGTTAAAAATATTTTTCGAATAATTTTTTAGTTTGCATTTCAAATTTGTTCAAAATTATGAACCATCGAGTAGTCGAGCCCAACGTTGCTTGAGCATACCAGATCGGAAGTCTTAGTCGAGTTCCATTGACCCATAACCTATTAATGTTGGTAAATGCTTTGCCACGGGAAATAAATGAAATATAAATTTTAAATGCAAATCACCCTCTACCAAAGGAAGTGTGTGTCTATGAGGACAAAACTTTTAGTCATTTTATTGTGAGGCTTGGAGTTTAGAGATATTATAAAAAAAATTTCGAGTCATTTCAAATCATTTACAAACATTTTTGATTTTTTTATAGAATTTTTCAACTTTTTTGAATCGATTAAAAATTTGTCATGCATCTAGGTTAAATATATTTAACGGGCTGTGTTAGTATGATTTATTCATTGAATTATATCTCAAAATGGACGACGAACACATTGACATATTTAGGAAAGCTTTGAATCACATAAATATAGAGCGCTGTTTTTATGTAAGAGAGTATCATTCTTAGGTTGAGGAGCAGATTCTTTTTTTGCACGAGTTTTAGCCATCGTCAAGACCTCTCTTTTCTAAAAAGCAGTTAGTCATAAAAGTTGTACTGATGGTTATACCTTGGATCCTATTGGACTTGCTCCATGATTGTTATGTGATGCTGTTTCTTCAAGCACTAGAGAGCCAATAACTGAAACAACTCAACCGCGACACTTATATAACTCATTAAAGCACATTCAGAACTGGCGTAGACTAGTATAACGTAGTATAACGTGGTGCAATTTTTTGAGAATCTGGAGTCGAGCTTCGTTTTTTAGTTTCAACTACTCTTCTTTTCGAAGCTCTCATAAAAAAATCCCGAGGGTCTTTCTCCGGGTGGCTTTTCAATTCACTAGTTTTTCTCAAAGAACATGTCTGCCTTTTTTACTTGTTCAAATTTTTATGATTTAAATTTTTCTTTTTTCAGGTTTTGTAATGGGCTCTTTTTCATATTTTTTAATTGCAGAAACTTGTTCAGTCTGCTTTAAAAAAAAGAGTTCCAGGAGGGATGAAAGAATTGCTAGGTCATGGTTCAGCAATCCTATTTAGTGACTCATTTATGTCAAAGTCTGCGATCGTGGAATCTTTTGCGTCACTTAAAATTTTGCCAAGATCATTAATACCGAACGTAGATGGTGTTGTCATTATAATATTTTTCAAAATGTCTTTTTTTTAATACGAGAAGTTTCAGATTTATTGTATTGAGTTTTTTGCATTTTACGCCGCACAGCTTTAGCAAACTTGCGAGGAGCGTTATATTTGTTTTGCAACATTTATAATAGAATCTGTTTCATCGTTGCTCATGCTCTGGTTGCTCAATGTTTTAGAAGAAATAAGAGTTTTTGACAAAGAACTGTTCGACAGAGATTGATTCGTGTCATAATCGTAAGAGTCATCATCCATGCTTAGAAAAGAGTTGTTTTCGGAAAGTAAGTCTTCGCCATCATCAGATCTAAATTTTGCGTTCAGCAAAATACTCGGGTTTTCTGGTGAAGCTTTTGTGAAAATTTTAGCTCCATTTGTCAACACCACTTTTAAAGGTTTGTTTTTTGTGTCTTTCCGGAATTGTAACCATTTGTGCAATACCTGATTATACAAAGCGTTTCGAACTAAAAAGTTCAGTTTCTTGTTGTTTTTTACAATATTCATTTTTTTCTTTGTAAATTCAGCTCCAAGGTCGTCATTGTCAGCTGTTAATAAAGGAAGTGTGGAAGTCAGTAAGCTGTTGTACATGTCTTCCGGTACGAAAAAAAATTTTTTGCCATAAATATAAATATTAATTTTTAGTTAAAAAATGTTTCGCTGCTTCACTAAGTATTTGTAAAATGAAAGCTGGAAAAAAACCCGCTTCCTTTTTGGACTAATTGGCAAGCTACTTGTTCACTTCGACGCTTTGTAATTGGTACCCTCCTACCTTAATCCCTCAAGGCAAAAAGTGAAAATTTGTTAAAAAATTCAAAAATGGTTGACCGCGCTCTAAAAACATGTTTTCTGCACGTTTCAGCAGCTAAAGCGTACGAAAAAGTAGTTTAAACCGATTTTTGGGCGACCCCCATACCGGCCCAGTTATTTGCATACACCTAGAAGAGGTTTTGACACGGGAGACTCACCCATGTCGAGGCGTTTACTCTGGTTCATAGTAGCCCTGCAAACGGTTAACTATAAGTCCATCAAAATCTACATTCATACCTAAAAGGGAGATGTTACATAAGTTAAATTACGACTATTTCTACGAGTTCTACACGTGTAGCCTAGTGGGTTGGCTTCCTACTTTTTACAAATACAACAATTAGCGTCCTCTTCGACTGTGTTTTATTTTAGAAACGTTGAGAAAACGGGTTACAGTTCACAATATATGATAAAAAGTTTGACCGACATTTTGCTGACAGAGAATCATACAAAAATAATATCTTTAAAACTCCGATACTCATGCGTGACTTTTGCCTTTTCTAGGTCTAGGGCAGAATTTCGTAAACACTATGGCTTTTTCAGATTTTTTTCAAATCTTAAAGGTGGTTCAAATTGGGATTTGAAACATGTAAGCCATAGGTCGGGCACTTCAAAGCTAGATAAGGCTATAACTTTTTTTTCCATATTTTAATTGTGGTCTATTTTAAAAACCATAAATGTTCCTGGGGATTTCTCCTATCATTCTGTTGTGTCAAAAATATCACGTTAGTTATGAACCAAAATTAGGTTAATCAAAGATTCGACCCTAGTATAGAATACCCCCAAAACTTATGCCTTCTAAAACTTAAGTAAAGAGCTCCTAAATATATGTTCCAGACCCCAGAACAAGTGCGCAAAACACTTATTAGTCACAACTTCCACACGCTGGCCTACCCCTAAGCCTAAGGGCTAAGCCTAAACTTGTTGTTCCAAAGGGTAGTTACAACGATTTTTAGAAGGTCTGATTTTGGGGATGGGGGTTTTATTCTATACTAGCGCCAAAGATTCTTAAAATGTAAGTTTTCAAAATCGCAGTTATTTAAAAAAAATGCCCATAACATTCATTATCTCTATATAGTATTTGGCATGTGTCCGTCCTACTTTTTAATGGACATTTTGAGCACATTCAGGCCATTTTTGCTTATTTTTCCGATTATTTTCGGCAATGTCTCGACGGAACCCCAAACTTCAGACAATTCAGCGTCTTTTTATGCCGAGACCCAGGAAAATGTCTTCGAAAAAGAAAAACTTTTGTGGTCCCTCAAAATTGGAGTTGGAGGATTTTGGGGTAGGCCTGGAGGATGGTTTTTCTGCTTCCAACGATGGCCATTTTTGCGATGCCTCGAAAAGAACGTAGACGTAGATAGACGCGTAGTTTTTCACGATGAATGCACTATCGAAATTTCGAAATACTATAGAGGCGCCGATAGGCGCCTGTGGTCCCTTGTATTGAGTATTGTGGAATGTGCTTTACGGCGTTTAAAAGAACACATCCTGCGCTACAAAATGATGTATTTATTATAAGCCCTAAGAACCGACTCACAAAACAGTGCTAAATGTTCCTCTAGAGGATATAAGGATTTTAAGGATTGTGATTTACGTGGTATACTTGTTCATACTACCCACCCTAGTATGACAATTAAACACTAAGCTTTTGTAAACAATTTAAAATTGTTTTGCACTATTTTTTGTTCTATTTGCGCAACCAAAATTTCAGAAGGCGCGTTTTTGAATTTTTAGTCAAAACTCTGAGTGATGTTTTGTATTTTTGTTCATAGCTTTGAGCAGTTTTATGATAAAGCTATGATTTATAGCTAATTTTGTAGCTACATAAGCAGGCTTTCTTATGAATAATACAGCAAAATCGTTAAAACAAAAAAGTGCATTTTAAAATACTGTACATTTTCTTAAATATAGATTTTTGTAGTGAAATTCCACGATTAACTTGTTTCTAAATTTTTTTGAAAAGCTGATTACAAATTCGAATTTTACATAAAAAATTGGGTCTAGTGTTGCTGTGAGCCAAATAATGTATGCTTTTAAAAAAATATTTTTTAATTGAGTATGATGATGTGCATGGATTTCTAAACCCTGCCACGAAATAGTTCGCCAAGCATTCCGCAGGGTCTAGTGCACTGAAATTCCATTGAGTCAAGAGTAAACTATACCTTATTGCGCCACATTATAAGGAGTTGACGTTGGCTGACGGAGATAGAAGAAATCCTCAGGAACATTTATGGTTTTTAAAATAGACCAAAATAAAATCTGGAAAAAAAGTTACAGCCTTTATTAGCCTTGTAGTGCCCGGCCTATGGGTCACAAGCTTCAAATTCTGATTGCAACCACTTTTAAGATTTAAAACAAATCTGAAAAAGGCATCATGTTCCCCATGAAATTCTGCCTTAGAAAATGCAAAAGGAGATCTATGCAAAAGGAGATAAAGTGCAACTTTTAGTTCTGCCAGCAGTCATATTTTTAAAGTTTTTACGATTATGTAATTTGAAAAAGTAAGGTCTGTTAGAAACTGTCATTCAATCCCTAACAACATATTAAAGGTAATTTGAAATTGAAAACATTTTTAAAGGAGGTAGTAACAATGTAATGGAATGTGTACAAGCAAATATATAAACAATACAAACATGATTAAATGTTAATTTATAACAGTGCTTAACTGCGTGTTTCTATCTACCTATGATAAACTTTTAAACTGTTAAATTGCACTTCCACCAAGTAGCGCAATCTAACTTGAGCTGGATCAAAAATAATATATTCATCAGTAGAGCAGTAGTTGCTTTGTGTTGTCTGCAACGGAGGAATCACAGGATTTTCATCTGGCTTCAACCCTAACGATTTTCTTTCTGTATCAGTCAAAGGATACATTTTGTCCCAAGTAGAGTTTGTTGGAGGCTTAGTTCTGGCTAAGCCGCAAGGAACAACTGTTCCGTCCGATCTTGAAAATATGTGTTAAATTAAATACACTTCGAAAGTATATTAGAAATAGTCAACTAATTACTATAACCTATTTAACCACCATACTTTCATTAATTTTCGTATGCCCCTTTTGTATCCAATTTTTTCCGCCGAAAAACACAGGGTGTATTGGGCTCTAATAAGATTAAAAAATTAAAATTAAAAAAATAGCAGGTGGTACCAAGACAAAAAACGAAACCGCTTCTTCACTCGGATCGTGTTTTGCTATATTTTTACCCGAATTCGTTTTTGCTGTAACTTTTTTAAGTCAAAATATATCGCAGCTAGATCTTCTGATGGATTGTTCAGGTAAATCGAGTTCGAGTTTGGATTTTTGGCTAAGTGAGCACCTTTGATCCGACCTCAAACTCGAACTTGAAGTCGAACTCAAATTCGAAGGTGTTCACATACTTCGAGAATAGAGTTTGAGAAACTTGAAAGTCCTTATGTGTTGATTATGTAGTCGATGTTCATCATTGTTACGGAAACGTTGTATTATATGATTATTATGAATTTTCATGAATTATTATAGATTAAGCAACAACTGTTTTTGATTTTGCAATTTATTTATTCCTCGTGCTCGATCAGCCACTCTTCATACTCGTGTGCTACCTTCTCGATCTCTCGATTGTATTGCAAGAGAACGCCACGAGCATCCTTGCCCATTGTTTTAAGTCTCTGGTGGACGTCCTCAACTAGAGGGCCCAGTGTTTGCACTCACTCTGATTTTTAGGCAGTGAGTGAGAGTGAGAATGAAAATATTTTGGGGCAGTGAGAATGAGGGTGAAAATTTCGGGGCAGGGAGAATGAGAGTAGAAAAAAGAGAGTGAGTGAGCTCACTGAGATTCTCACTGCAAGTGAGAATAACTAGAATCAAAAAAAATTTAAATTTTATTAACTAAAGCCATTGGAATTTTATTGTTAAGTAGTAAATGTTTTTAGAATTAATGTAGACAAATGTTTTTGCGTTTAACAGATCAAATTTTGTACTGCTGCTATGACTGGCAATTGCCAATCCACATTGTGAAAAGCAGCGTTCGATAGAGCTGCTACTGGCTGGTACTGCCAATATCTCTAATGCCAATTCAGCAATCTGTTTCCACTCTTGTAACTTGTGAGCAATCAATAAGTCGAACAAATTTTAAGATTTTAGCCTTAAACACAAAATGCAATTCTCACTCTGTCCTCACTGAGAATGAAAAAATAAGCAAGTGATAGTGAGAGTGAAATGAAAATATTAGAGTGAGTGAGAATAAAAATCGAAAATTAAGTGTGAGAGTGAGTGAGCTCATTCTTACTCTCACTCACTGAGATTCTCACTTTGAGTGAGCTCACGCAAACACTGGCAGGGCCACATGGGAGAGCGGCTCAACACTGGGTGAAGAATTCACAGCACTGAGGGCCTTCAGAATGGTCTCCTCCATGTCTCCTTGCTTGAACTTACGCTTACGCGAGAGAGCTGGCGAGTTACGACCACTACCTTGTGTGGATATAGTTGGTGAGTCGTTGTAGATGTCTAATCCTAAGAGATGAATGAAGAGGACGGGTGCAGTGTCTAGTTCTTGGACAGGACTTGGTCATGGAGAAGCGGAAGAACAAGACATTCAAAGTCCAAAAGATAGCAGATATTTTTTTAATAGTATTGGGAATGTTGACTTCCAAGAGCAAATGATTTAATTGATCTTGATGCAGCAATTTTTTTTAAAGTAATTTATAGTAATTGGACTTGTTTTTGTCGTTCTTACAACAAAATCATAAATTATTATACATAATTATAACGTTAGCTACATAAATACTTTCAAGTTTGACTCGAACTTAAAGTCGAACTCGAAGTACGTGAACACCTTCGAGTTCAAGTTCGGATTTTTGGCTACGTAAACACCCTTGATTTGAACTCGAACACAAACTCTAACTCTAAGTACGTGAACAGGCCATAACGTAACAACAGATCAGTTATAAGTTTCAAAGGATTGCTTTGCATTTTGGCCACCGACAGCGGTATTTTTTCTTCGGAAAATAGCCAATATATCTTTTTATAAAATATTTTTTTAATATTTTAATTTTTACTCTTGTATTAAATGCTTAAAACACTAACAATATTTTGTCAAAACGTGGATCCGGTCCAGTACTACCGACAGCATGAACGCTATGCTGATCAGCTGGCAAAGAGGTAATTGCTCCACATGGCGGTACAGAGACTCCTAAAGCTACTTCTGCCAAACAGAGCAGAGCAAAGTCTTTGATGGATGTTTTTGTTGTAGTAGTATCAGTAAAACCCCGAAAGCAGTAATTGTAAGATTTGGAAGACATGTCAGCAAAATATATTCCACGGCCGTGCGTGTGCCCTGTCTTAAAATAAGACAGTGTTTTATGAGTTTTATTAAGCATTTGGTGTACAAAAATTACTATTTGAGCACTTGTAGGAGCTACTTGAAGACCCTCACGGAGGATATTGTACCAATTAGTCATGCGTGAACCGTGCCAAAGCAGTTTTCTAAAGCTGTGGAATTATTATACTGCAAAATAAGCTAATAATAGAAAGCTATAATTAAAAACTACTTTAGTTATTTTTAGGGTTGGCGAGTACTCGAGATTTTCGAGTACTCGACTCGATACTTTTGTGTCGAGTACACTAAAAAAAAATAAAAAATGCAGTCCGAGGGCACATTTTCAATTTTTTAGTAGTATACTCTAAACTCAAGATTTTCGAGCAATTGACTCGAAACTCGAAAAATGTCGAATATTATTTTAAATTACTCGATTTCGAGTACTTGACTAGCCAACTCTAGTTATTTCGCCTCTTTTTTTTAAATAGGTTGCAGACTTCTAAGTTAATAAGTAGTACAGGGTGCGCCAATTTTTTCTGACGAGTTTATCTTGGCTATAAATTTTTTAATTTCTACAACTTGATGAGATTTTTTTTTAATTTAAAAATTGAGATGTTGCGAAATTGATTGGTACCAAAAATGTTTAATGTTTTTGTCCCTTTTTTGTTAAAAAAATGTTTTTAATTATGAGATCCGCCTAGAATACTGTCTAGAAATGAGTGGAAAGAATGTTGAAGAAGATCTTAAGGGAAAACGTCGCTATTTTAGTCTGTTGAATTTTGTGTTTGCATAATTAATTCTGCAAGTTTAATGGCAATCGATTCCTCAAGATCTCAGCTTTCATATTAAAAAAAAATACCTCGTCGAAATATTTGAAAGACAAACTTATGTAGTTAAGTTATAATTTAAAAAAGTTAAAGCCAAAAAAAATCGTCAAAAAAATTAGCGCAACTGTGTTTGAATTAAAATTTTTTTAACTGGTTACCTGGGGGTAAATTCTGGAGACTTTGCAGCAAATAAAAAGCATAAAAGAGCTTTGCATGTATGGAAACCGGGACTGTTGACCATAATTCCAAAAAGATACCAAAATTTTACGGGAGACATTTAAGGGAGACTTTCAGGAGACATTTTTTAAAAAGAGGAAGCGAAATCCCATTTTCAAACCCTAATTTTAACCCTCTAATATTTTAACCCCTCCTCCCCCCCCCAAGGCCCCTCTAATTTTTCAAAAAATCATCCTGGTGGAACATCTAAAATTGCAATAAAAAAGATTAAAGGTGATTAATTTATTTGTGATCTAAACAAACCTATTGCCTAAATCCGCTCGAAAGCGTTCACGGTCTGCTGGTCTGTCCACCTCAAACAAGTTTGTGATCGATAAAATGTCGCCATAATGACTGTTGTAAAAAGAGTTCCTTAAATAATTGCTAATGATCTAAAAAATTTAAATAATTTTCTTAAATATACACAACATGGAAGTTAAAACCTCATAAATTGGATCACTTGGTTCCACTGGCGTAATTTTGCAGCTGAGTTGTTCATAGCGAATCTCGAACACGTGCTTTTCCGTCCCTTCATTTCTTTTTGTTGGTTTTTCAATAGCCATCATTACTTTCTCGATGTCACTCAATACTTCTAGCAGTCGCATTTCATGATTCACCTGCTCTCTGCTGATTAAGAGTGGGGGAGCTCTCAGCCTTAAAAGTTTTAGTACTACTGACCCTTGAACAACGGCAAAAAGCTCTGTAATTTTTTTCAATAAGCTATGGACCTATGACCTTTTTTGATATTTATTTTAATATACCGCATTTTTTCTAATAGGCCCTTTCGAATCACCCTCTAGGGTACCGGGTTATTAGAGACTGTCGGGCTATTGGAGACTGTCATGATACTTTTTCGATCACAATTTTATTAAAAAAGACAACAAATATCAGAATTTTATCACAAAAATAGTTAACAACAAAATGAACAATGAGTTAATTTCAAACATCCATTTCCAACTCAAGGCTGTCATCAGTTTGGTAGCCGTTCTCTTCATCTTTTTCTGAATCGATTTTATCAGCCTCTTCCCGTTACATATCCATCCAGAACAGGGTTATTTTTTTGCGTTGGTATTATGTTGTTATTTGGGTTATGGTTAAGCACAGGGAAAGGACCGTTCGAAAATTAAGTCGGGCTCAAACATGTTCCATGAACTACAAAAAGGAAGAAAAATAAGTTTGAGTGTGTTCTAACCTAGGCCAGAGCGAAATTTATAAGATGGTCTTAAGTCAAAACTACACTATATACAATTTTCAATGTTAAAGGGGCATGTTTGTCAGTGACCGCGCCGTCTCCACGCGTTCTCTGTCCCGGCCGGACGGGACCGGCTTTAATCAGACAAATTACGGCCGGCCGAAGGCTGCAGAATTTTTTTTATAGGACGAAACGGTGGACGGCCGGCGCATAAAAACAAAATTAGGACGGCCGGCAGACGACCAGGGCCATTTAATAAATTAGATTGGATGCAAGACTAGAGTAAATGTAACCTTTAAAAAATTGCTTATTAAAATTATAAATTTTAAATAAAATGTAATGATTAATAAGCTATGGCTTACCCATAAGCATGTGGAATAATGGTGTAGTAATTGTTGATTTCTTCTATGTATTTGGAAGATAAGCTTAGGTTGGTTGCTTTATTATGAGATTTTATTAATTCCAGAATTTTGTTTAGAGCTTTATACCCAGCTTGTATCTGTTCTTTTGTTATTTTTCCTACAAAACTTTTTATGGCCACTAAATTAAAAATTTAGTAATCATACCTAATGGAGTAGCATTTGTGTCGAAGTCTAGCTCTTGCACTGCTGTTTTCAACTCTTTTTCATCTGTAAGCATCCGCAAAAGTTGGCGTACTCTAAAATCTAGCTGGCACTTTGGCCCAGAGTTGGAGTCGATGGATTGACTAGGCATTTGAATGGCACTGCTATTAAAGTCTACTTCTATCAGACCATAAGAGCCAGGAAATCTGGTGAACTGTTTTCTATTTTTAAACTCATTTTTTGTCTTTTCCAAAAAAGTTTGTCGAAATTTGTCGGCTGCTTTCTTCTCATCCTTACCACACGAAATAAGGCTAACAGCTCCCTAGAATATTTATTTAATCATGTAAATTAAATTTTTATTTAAAAAAATGAATAAACCTTAAAACCGATTCTGCCTTCTCTAGTCCACAGACCATAGCTGCTTCCATGCCAGCCAGGCCCTTCAATCATTTGCATGATAAAGAACTGGTTTATATTGCTAGAGACATCGCACTAAACCTCTTTTTTAGTTCTAATATCTAATTCAAAGTGAATAAGCACAAACCAAAGTAAGCGTGACTGAAAACACTTGAGAATCTTGAATGTACACATGTGTATACTTGCCGTGTAATGGGCACTCTGGGTCTACTTTGGCACCATCTGAAACACGCATAGTCTTCATCCACTTTGTAGTTATTAATGTTACCTGAACTGTAGCTGAGAAGCTCGTCTTTGATCTCAATTATACTTTCCAGTGTGGTGATTATGGTTTCAACTTGGGCAGATGTTCCAGGTTTTTCATCTGACTAAAAAAATTTGTAAGTTGGAACTCAAAGTCTACAAAACTACTTGGTCATCCTCAAAATTATAGTAGTCTTCATCCACGTTGTAGTCAGAATCTGCACTGTCTGAAGAAACCTCAAAAGGCTCATCAATGGTCTCATTTTCACGGTTTGTTCGCATGATTAAGTCTTAAGCAATGGAAGCTTAATTATTTTTGGCTTAAAATTAACGCAAAACTTGTCAAATATAAACTATTAAAGTCAATAAGCTGTAAATTAGTATACAATCATAAAAACAGATATCACAAAAAACAGCTCAAAAATGGCTAATTTTTAAATCTGCTCCCAAAAATTTGACTTTTGACAGCGGAATTTAAATTTCTGGCACAGATATGATTTGGCTGCAAAATTGGAATTTCCGCAGAACAATTAAAAAAAATACCCTAAAATTATGTATATTTGACTATAAACAGTAAAACCTAAAGAACTTCCGACGCTAAGCTATAATATGTTTGCCTTCGTTGTAAAAAATTTATAGGAAGACCGGCGCTACCGGAGTATACCCCCAATTGAAATTTTTTTTGAACTTTTTCAAAACACCATTTTAACTATTTTTAAGCATTTCCTACACGCTGAACACGATAAAAAAGGTGTTTTCACCTACTTTTTTCTATAAAAAGTCGAATTTTTTTAAATCTTGAATTTTGGTATTTTTAGTTGATTTCTGTTTATTATAACTTAGTGAATCAGATGTTGGGGGTACCTTGGCCCCAAAAACATGGAATTTGAACATAGTTTTGTTAACTGGGGCCTACCGCATAAAGAAACTCTGGTATGCATACATTTTTTATGCATCCAGAGTCACTCTCGAGTGATTTGCGTCTAAGGTATGTGGGTGTGCGCATCTCAACCCCAAGCAACCAAGCCAACCAAGGGGCTTGGTCGGTTAGAGATGCGCGCACTCACTTACCTTAGACATAATTCCGAGCAAGACTCTTGACCGAAAATGCATTTAGAGGCTCTTTTTGCCCAGCTCCAGTGACCAAAACATGGTAAAACAGCCAAATGGTCGAAATTTCAAAATGCCCAAAACTCAATTTTTTATTTACCAGAACACAAAAATAATGTCTTTTTTGAACTTCTGAGGTGATTTTAGGTTGATATAGGGTGTTTGGAAACACTTTTAAAAAAATTTCATTTGGGGGGTATACTCGGTAGGGTCGGAAGACCTATATTTCGTTCACCTTAAATATTTCCGTATGAAATTTATTAAACAAAAATAATTGCGCTTATTTTGTTTGAAAATTTCTTCTTGGCGAGATGAATATGGCATAGCTAAAAATAATAAATTTGTTAAACTGAATTATTGAATTATTTAAACAACCAACTCTAGATGCGTGTGATATTTTTTAAATTAATGGTCACTTATTTAAAAATGGGCTGTATTTGGTATTTCGGCCAGATAGACATTCGAATGAAACAGTAATACGAGAACTTTTTTAGTAAAAAGTGGTAATATTTGAAGCGCACTAGTCAGTTTAATGATTTTAGCTTTTGGAAAAATTTGTGGTGAAACATCAATTTTTAATTTTTTGATTTTTTCTTAGCTGTGCGGTCTTTAAGCGAGCGCGCAACTTGTGTGGCTAGAAATTTCTTTGATGCTTGGCGCAGTGGATAAGCGTTAGTGGTTGCTAGCCATGAAAAGTTCGAAGTTTAGGTGCGCTTGAGTTAGTTTGACTTTGATTTTTAGAGGTTATTGTTACTTTCTAAATATATATTTAGGATCAGTGACACCAATCACCCCATAGGTTGGTCAAAAAAAGCCAAAATAACTAGCTTGCCACTACGTGGGGTCGAACCTGAGCACCATTTTGAGGTAACAACCACTGCCGCTTATCCACTGAGCCATACATCAAAGAAACTACAGCCACACAAGTTGCCCACTCCTTAAAACCCAAAAAAACCAATGTTTTTCATAAAAATATGTTGTTCCCTAAAATACAAGGGAATACAAAGGAAGCACACAAAAAACAAATGCGCAGTCAAAAACAACATTGAATTTATCGGAAAGCTTGTTCAGAAACATTTCTAAAAAAACTTGTTTTTGCACATATTCAGTGGAGGAGAGGTCGCGTTTTGCGATTTTTCGTTAATCAAATGTATACATTTCCTAAGTTATTTTTATACGCTTTATTCATCTAGTTTAGTCTAATTTCCAAACTTTTATTCAAATTTCAGCATGAACATTAGCTCCAAACTAGTAAATTTTCTGACAAAGAAGAAAGTACTAACCATATTTTTACTTCACAAAAAGTGTCTGTCTGGTTTACAGCCACATCACAAAACCCGAAACTTAAGCTGCCCAATCTTTGGAAAGAAACCACCAAAGTATTGCAGTGCTGCAGAAGCCGTTAAGTTGATAAACTCAGGTTAGCATTAAAAAGCAAAATATGAGAATTTACAAATAGATTGCAGGAGAACACATATATGTGCACCACGCTTGCTCGACACCCACTGATTTGCTGAAAGCACTAGCTGAACGAGTTATTGATGATAAACTGACGGGTATTCAGCTCAGTCATGCTCTTCTATTTGGACATATTCCTTGGACTGAGGCACAATATTTCGGTAAAAAATATATAAATTTCCGGCGCTACCGGAGTATACCCCCAAATGAAATTTTTTTTGAACTTTTTCAAAACACTATTTTAACCATTTTCAAGCATTTCCTACACGTTGAACACGATAAAAAGGGTGTTTTCACTTACTTTTTTCTATAAAAAGTCGATTTTTTTTTAATCTTGAATTTTGGTATTTTTAGTTGATTTCTGTTTATTATGACTTAGTAAATCAGATGTTAAGGTACCTTGACCCCAAAAAGATGGTTTTTGAACATAGTTTTGTTAACTGGGGCCTACCGCATAAAGAAACTCTGGTATGCATACATTTTTTATGCATCCAGAGTCACTTAAATTTCATTTGAAAACAAAACCATACAAAAATTTCATTTGGGGGTGGAGTATACACCGGTAGGGTCAAATTTCCTTCGTGTTTTTGGAAAAGTTCTTACAGACAGGATGCGCTCCACATGCATATTTATTTGCCCCAACCTCAGGAAATTGGTCAATGAAGGAAATGCTGACTATTTGCCTGTCTTTTTGAATGAAAGCTCCAAAATATACGATCAAAAAGCTTTGAGAGTAGACACTGCATTGCTCAACTTGTCACCTCCTGATGAACACGGGTATGAGCATATGCAAATTGTTACTTTTAAAACTTCAACAAGTTTGTAGTTATTGCTCTCTGGGTATAAATGTGGATATGAGTAGTGCTGCGGCAAGAAATGCTGACAAGATCATAGGTTTTTTAATTTGGATTTTTTAAAGTGGGAGGAACAGCAAATTGTTTTAAACCGTTCTTCTTTTTATTAGTTATGCATCAAATTTGGTATTGGTAACCTAAAAACTTTACTTTTTGAAACTAAGTAGAAACTAAGTAGTAAAAGAAGTAATAAGTAGTAAAAGAACTGAGTAGTAAGTAGAAACTAAGTAGCGAAGGCTCTGTCCCACTATCTGTTCCAAATTTTGCCTTGGTCCCCCCTGTTTTTTTTTGATTATTTTGCTTGGTACCCACTGTTGTTTTTGAAAAATTTCGTGGTCAAATGTTTTAGTCCGATCCTGAATATATTTTGCTCAATATTTAGTTTTGATACTTTTAACGCTGTTCAAATATTCTCGGGACATTCAACCCGTAATTCAATCCCCCTGTTGTCTTTTTGAGTATCTTGCCTTGGTCCCCTTGTTATATTTTTTAGTTCAAGCTGTTTGATTATTTTTGTTTTTTATATTGCTATGAAATATTCTCTTGCGGATGAATCAGAACTGCGCAAAGTTCTCGATTTTCGATCAATTCGATTGCGTCAGCTTTTTCGGATGTCTGAGAGTGATGTTGCACAACATCAAATAATTATAAATTATGTATCCTGTGTTTTCATGTAAATTTCAAAAAAGATATATTGTAGCATTTGTCAATTGTAATATTTCAAAAACATGTGACCACGAAATTAAAAAAAAACAACAGGGGGACCAAGGCAAAATTTGGAACAGATAGTGGGATAGAGCCAAATTTTCGCCTACTGAATAGAACGCTTATAAAAAATGTCAAGAGATTTGCAACAAATTTTTGCATTGCAACAAACTTGTTTAAAAAACATTTTATAAGAGAGTAAAGCATTGCTGATCCAACCTCCCTTTGTCACTTTAAATAAATCATGTCATCAAGTTAAAAATGTTTTTTACAATTTTAGCAATCATAAACAAATCTCAGCCCAGAACTTTTGGTGACACTCAAGTTAATTTCTAAACGCTAAAAAGTTTTCAAGATTAATTTACAGATCCATATATCCCAACTAGATGCTATAGTAGAGGCAGAGACACCTATTTATGTGGTTGACCAGGCCCCTGCAACTGATCAGGAACAAGCAATTGGAAAACTGATAGCTGAACATTTGGTTTGTAATGGAGCCACTTTACAACTAGGTTGGTTTTTCAGCCTTAAAATTATCTAACTTTTAGTTTCTGGTATATTGAGACTACATGTGATTAAATTTTATGCTGTACCATATTTTTAAGGGATTGGAAGCACTGCAGACGCTGTAGTGAAGAACCTAAAAAATCACAAGGACCTAGGAGTGCACACTGAGCTGCTTAGCACCTCTGTACAGGGTAGTTTTGTGTTATGCAAGCATCTTATTACTGATTCTTGACAGTTTAGAGCTTATTGAGTGCAATGTTGTCACAAACAACAACAAAACACTTTATCATGGAAAAGTAGTCACAGCGTTTGCTATGGGATCGAGAAAATTTTATGACTTTTTGGACAACAACCCTCTTATTTGTACATACAATTATAGTTTACACAAAAAAATATTTTTCTTTAAGTATTTGGCTCTGCGGGCTACACAAACGCAGTCAACGTTGTTGCTAGCAACCGACAAATGACAGCTATTAACTGTGGAATTGAAGTAGATTTGACGGGTCAAGTAGTTTCTGACTCGATCGGAAAGACATTCTATTCGGGTACTTTTCGCAGTGCAATAAACTTGTTTAAAAAACATTTTATTGAAAGGTTTTGGTGGACAAGTGGACTTCATCTACGGAGCATCAATTGGTTATGACAGTCTGGGCAAATCAATAATTGCACTGCCTTCAAGGACTAGCAAGGGAGAAAGCAAAATTGTGCCCTATATAAAGCAGGTGATCCTTTTGTTTCTAGTGGATGTCTTAAGTCTACTTCATGTTTTGAGGGAGGCGGTGTAGTGACCACAAGGGCTCACGTAAATTATGTGGTCACAGAGCATGGCATAGCACAGTATATCTTATTTTATTATGTATCGTTTGTTAGCTAAAATAAGTTTAGATTATGGGGCAAAAGTGTGCGTCAAAGAGCTTACGAACTTATCCAGATTGCTCATCCAGATGACAGACAGAGCTTGGAGAAGGCAGCTTTTGAGAAGTTTAAGTGTTTACCATCTAAAGATTAAGCCATATGAGACAGCGATACGTTAAGCTAATTAATAATTGATAATGCAACTGCCGAGGATTTCTATATATATTTTTATATACTGTATTTACTCTAACTTACCCCAGTCTCTAATTATCGCCCACCCCCAACTTTGAGGGTCTATATCTCGGAGCAAAGTCAATATTTTGCAAATCTGTTTATTGCATTTTCTTAACTCCCTTGAGCTTTTTAGATCTTGGTTGAGCACCTAAAAATCTCGAGATCGACCCTAAATTTTTCCGATTTTCAGGAGGTTGAAAATTTATCCCCCATGGGGTATAATTAGAGTAAATACGGTAGTAGGTTAATGCATTTTCAAGAAATGATGAAATATTTAAGACAGAAAATTCACCTTTCAAATGTCAAGTTTTTAAATGCTACTAAGATGTTAAAGGCACTGTTAGAAAAAATTTTAAGGAGGTTGTTTTTTTCTACTACAAAACATCACAAAAAATTTTAACGAAAACAGAAAAGCTAACACTTTTTGCCTGTAAGCATGGAACAATAAAATTTGTTGGGAAAGATAGTATAAAGATGAAAATAAAAATAAATTTTCTCAAAATGTTTTATTCTCGCATCACAAACCTTGCTTTTTTCTTCTTGTCTCTGTCTTTTATAACACATTCGTGCAGCAGTGCAGTTTTGAGCAGTAATGCAGCGGAAGATGAGATACAAAACTTACCTGGACTGACTTTTGACATCAATTTCAAGCACTACTCTGGTTATTTGAAAGTCTCTCCAGTCCACTTTTTGCATTACTGGTTTTAAAAATGCATTAAAAAAATTAAATTATACGCAAAACAGGTTTGTCGAGTCGCAGTCATCTCCGGAAACTGACCCACTACTGTTTTGGTAAATCGAATTTTATTTATTTTTCATATGAAGTTGCATGTTTAATGGAGGTCCAGGATGTGGTTCTATCGGAGGTTTTTCAAGGTTTATTTTTGAAGAAAGGTTTTATTTTTAGGAGGACTACTCTCTGAACTTGGTCCTTACTTTGTTAATGAGGACTACATCACCTTGAGGCAAAACCCCGACTCCTGGAACAAGGTTTTATCAGAAAAGCAGAAAGATTTATTTGTTCAACAGCTATTATGAGTTTGCAAATGTGGTATTTCTTGAGTCTCCAGCTGGAGTTGGCCAGTCATACTATACAGACAGAAATGGCACAACCAGCGATGACCAAGTTTTTTGTATTTTAAAAGTTTTTAGTCTATTAAAATAATTTATTAAGACAGCCAAAGAAAATTATGAAGCTGTCAAACAATTCTTTGCCAAATTCCCTAAATTTCATGATAACTTCTTTTATATCACTGGAGAGAGCTACGGTGGAATTTACATTCCAATGTTAGCCAATCAAATCATTGAGGGACAGCAGGAGTATAAAATTAACTTAAAGGTTAGAATTAATTATATAAATCATAAGCTTTTTCTATTAAACTAATATAGGACATAGCCATTGGAAACGGAATAATGGATTCCGAATTAAATGATCAAACTGTCATGCAATTTGCATATTACCATGGCTTTCTTGACGAAAACTTGTGGAACAATGTTGCCAGGGAATCGCTGATAATTGCAAATATACTAATCTTAGTGAAAAATGTGACAAAATGAGCAGGGCTTTGAATTGGCACAGAACCATAGCCAGAAGTGTCGTGCCTAAGGTGATTTGAGTGAGTGTTCCTATGCCTCTTTTTCTTTTTCCAGTTGCTGCTGTATTTTTGGGCTCGATTTTTGCTCCTTTTCATTCAGGTTCACTACTGCTTTATGGATTCCATCGTCAGTCAGTGAACCATCGTCTTGCACTAGTTGAGGATACGCATTAGCTTCATGGCTCTTTCACGGACTCTGACTTAGACTTTGACTAAGAAATCAGTATAAATGACTTTCTTTTACTACACTCTGCTGTCCACAATACATACATTTTTTTTATTAAATATCTCAGTTCAAATCATTTCTTCCTGGAACTCTACGCTACCAATACCATTAAAAAATTCTACTAGCTTTTTTCCTATGTCTTTTGCATTTGCATTGACAACTTCTTCGGCGAAACCGGTGCTTATTCCACGCCAATTCTGAAAAGCTGCCATCACTCTGTTGATGTCTGTTTCCTCCTCCATTTCTTCAATCAGGAAATTGTGAAGCACACAGATGGCCCAAACTATGTTGTCAGCCATTTCATGTGAGCATTCAATCGGCTTCAGCAGAATTCTCCACTTCATCGCAATAATCCTAAAGCAGTTTTCTATGCGGTTGCGTGCTCGGCTTATTCTGTAATTATATATGCGCTCATTATGCCCCATATGAGAGGCTTGAAATGACTTCATCATATATGAAGTGAGCGGAAAAGCACCATCCCCGAGAAAAAAATGGAAGTTTGACCTGGCTGTTAGGAAGGCAGTTGGCCGGCGGCAAATGTAGCGACCCATTGTCAACAGCTTTCTTAAAGTCGCAAGCAGGAAAAATTCCAGCATCACTCTGGTGACCATAGCTGCCAATATCCGCATAAATTATTTTATAGGCGGCGTCACACACTAACATGAGAACAGTTGAGAAATAGCCTTTGTAGTTGAAAAATTGAGATCCGGAATACGCTGGCTTTTTTATCTCAGTGTGCTTGCCATCTATACAACCTGAAAGTGGGAAAATTATAAAAAACCGTTCAGCTGTTAGAATTTACCAAGGGTATTAGGGCAATTCCATTTCTCCCAGAAAACATCCGCAATATCCTCCCAATCTTTGGCTCTCGTGGGAATTTTTAAATAGTGCAGAGATAGGGCTCTGATGGCAACACAGACTTCTTTGACAATAAGCGTAAAGCAATTATATTCTTATAAAGCAATTATAATCATAAAGCATCATAAAGCAATTATAACCATACGCCTTAGTTGAGTTCGCGGTGCGATGGTTAATTTGACTGGGTCAACTTTTTACGTCACGTACCTGCATTTTTCAAAATACCGTAGGGTATATCTGTGACAGATATACGAACCAGAAAAAAGTTTTTAATAACATTTTGTTTTACCAAGTGTGTCTTTATCAAAAAAATTTTACCAAATGTGATTTTAGCAAAAAAATTTTTTAGCAAATGTGCCGTTTAGCAAATATTTCTCTAAATACTTCAATACACCCCATTAGTGGTGGCCGTTCCGCACAAGCAAAAAAGTGTTCTGTTGTTATGTATGTACTGTGAAAGGTTGTGTGGACGGTGCATATAAGCGAGCCGAGCAGTGCTATACAGTACCTTATTATATTTTATTTTGAATAATGAATTGAAAAGTCATAAATTTTCAATTAATTAACTATCTGTCGAGAAAAACAAACAACATCAAATTTTACGTGTTTATGACAAAAGTTGGCTAAAAATTTAGTAAGCGTTTAGATAAATAAAAGAAAAGGAGGCTCTTTTCCGTTATCGACAGGCCACTTCGTTTCAAACAGAGTTTCAGAGTTTCGAAGGGTTTCCTTAGAGTTTATGTTAGAATAGAGTTCGTTTCAGGTTCTAAAGCTATCTACGTTCAGCAATGTCAACGCGAGTGCTAAAGCAACAAAATCTTAATTCATGGGTGAAATATGGAGAAAAAATGAAGTGGCCTGTCGATAACGCAAAAGAACCGAAAAGGAAAGGAAATCAGCAAAAAATTAAATGTCTTTATTTAGTTTTACGCATTATTACATTTAGCCGCAAACACAAACCACAAAAAACCACAAAACACCTGCTTGTAAACTGCACGTTAGATATTTTAAGATACCTTGGGTCTTAAGCAGCTGCATTGAAATATGTCAAATCAGGTGTTTATATTGATAAATAGTGAGCTAAAAAATATTTATTAATTTATTACAAATTCTATGGAAAACGCAAATATGACTACAGCACTATCTGTTTTGCTCATTCTCGACTCAATTTTGGACATTTCAGGCTCTGTACTTGTTGTATGTGTTCTAATTGTGCTTAGCAAGACTCAATTCTTGCACGTAAATTGCTACAGAATACTTACAAACACAGGTGGCTTGTACCTTCTTCATTCAACTTCTAAGCTTGTGCAAATTGGACTTATGTTCCTGATCCATTTTCACGATTCAGACGCAGAATTCATATCTTTTTTCAAAGATAAAAAAGACTTTCTTTTTTATTGGACGACCTTGTTAGGCACTTTTTTTCTTATGGTCGGCGCTTTTAGCCTACCAGCCATGGCCATTGAACGAGTTTGTGCTGCTTTTTTGGTGACTGATTATGAGAGAATGACACGTCCCTTTATTTCTGTAGCTTTAATACTAATAGTCGATATAAATGCAACAGTTTTCACGATGATCTGTATCAAAGGTTGATTTTTTAGTTTACTCAATAACTACAATAAAAATTCACTCTTAAGCTTGGCTGAGCATGTACTTTGTGTTGGTCACTATTGCCTTTACAAATATTCTTGCTTTGATGGCAAGCTTTTTTTAATTTTAAAATGTGATATGACAAGAAAAACTGGCGACTAACGGCGCCATACAATAACGGTGAGACTGACTGAAGAATAACTTCGAGGTCGTAAAATTCAAATATTTCAAAAAGGCGGCAATTCAAACGCTTTTTCCGAATATTTTGCGTAATTTTCGAAGGTAAATGAAATTTGACGTAAAATTTTTCGGAGTTCGAGTTATCTCCCGATTTTAAAGGGCGAAATATCGTCGCTAGTATCAGACATCCAATACTCAAAAGATAGAGAAAGAGTTCTAGTATCGGGCCCTGAAAAAATCAGACGAATGATAAGACATGTCGTGGGTAACGATTGAAAAGAAAAAAAAACAAAAACAAAACGTGACGGACACCAAAAAAATCACAACGTAATACTAAGTAGAGATTTTAAAATAAATTGTTATGATGTTTTTTGACCAAATCGCTGACCGCATTTTTCTGTTAATTGCCTTTTCTTGAATATTGACCCCATTTAAAAGTTCAGTTGTTCCTGCACCTCGTAGGATATCAACATCATTTATTTCATCAAACATGTACACAGAATCAACCATTGAACCATTCAACCTAAAACATCTTCGTTTATGTTTTCCAAGCATATTTCCTCTAACTATTTTTGCGATTTAGCCGTGTTGCCTCGAAAGTTAGAGATGAAAATTTGTTCCGAAATAACTCAAACTTGCTGCTTCTGCTCATTCTCTCTGTTAACACAATTTTTGACCTTTTTTGACCTCGACCGAAAAATGACACAACAAAAATGATTGTATTCAAAAAGGCAATTTCTAATGTTTATAACGTAAAGCTTAATAAAAAATGTCAAAAAAATATTGCAGTTATTTCTCTATTCTGACAAAAGAAGTGTGCACTTTTACATTAAGGGGGCAAGTCATAAAAAATCGGGCACTTACTCTCTAAGCGAAAGATTTTCCGTAAGATTTTTAAAAATGTCAAATATTATGATTATCACATTACACTTTCCAGTGTTTAGAACACCCAAAATGTCAGGATTGCAAAAGTAATTTTGTTTTAAATACGTTTTTTAAAGATTTTCTTGCTTAGTTGCTCAGAAAGTTGTTTATGGCCTTATTTGTTGGATGTCTAGCTTTAGTTGCTGTGTACATGTTTGGTTTGTATTCTGGTAATACAGACAGTGCCTACCTAATTATTGAGTGCTTTGATGTTGGAATTGCATTGTAAGCTTTTTATTTAAATTACAAAGACAGACATAAAGTCACATCTACAGCGATCCATATCTTAAATTTTCTATCAGCAGGGTTCTTAGATTTTTTTGCAGAAAAAAGACATTTGGGTAAAGGAAGACATTTTGACCATTTTCGAAGGAAAAAGTCATTTTATCCAGTGTTTATTGCCATTTTTAAGCGAAAAAATTTTGATTAAAAATTTCAAAAATAAAAAAGATTATGTCTTATAAAGCCGCCCCCCCTCCGCTCCCAAAACTGCTACTGGCTTATACGCAAGGCTGCCATTTGGGTTGATTAATCAGAAAAAGGTTGATTTTAGACGCCAGGGCCGAAATCTGATTTTTTAAATGATTTGGCTCATTTTAGACAGCAGGAATTCGCTAAAATCTGACTTTCAATCCCAAAATCTGATTTTTTTTAAAATTTTTATGATTTTTAAAAATTTGACTTGAAAGCCCTGCTTATACGCCCTGGGAACTACCGCAAATCAAAACTCTGGTATGCATGCTTTTTCAAGCATCAAAGTCACTTTCGAGTGATTTGTGTCTGAGGTATGTAGGTGTGCGCATCTCAATTCCAAGCCGTTTATATATTATGTGTATGAAAAATTTAGGATAACAAATATTCTGCCAGTCATTATTTTCTTTGAGCTTAAAGCCTTTCAACAAGAACTTAGAGGAATACAAAGCTGTCACAAATGGAACTCGTTGACATATTTGTCTTCGTTTATCTATCCGAAGCCTTTTAACGGACCAGTAAGCCCTGAAGGTGGAGAAGCTGAAAAAAATACTGTTTTGAAGACTACTGCTCTGCAGCTAAAAAATGTGCTTGGTGTGCCACTGATACAAACTTCTGTAGAACAAGAAACTAACACCTACTTTCAACAGTTGGCTCAAATGTGGGACAATAATGTAAGTTTTTGTTTGAAAAATAGATTATAATTTCATAAATAAGTCATTTTAGTATCAGAAGACGCAACTTCAGTGATAAATTTCAAAACAAAACTTTTTAAAAAATTTCTTTTCTTTCTTGTTTAAAAAAATATTTATTGTTCAGATTAAAAACTTTGATTTATATTTTTTATGGTTAATTTTTCATAATTTTGTTATACATCTCTGTAAAATACCCTCCTCATAAGATACGCTCTCTATAAGATACGCTTTGAAACTAGATTGGTTGGTTTTAGACTAAATAAGGCTAATCAAAATTCTTCATAAGATACGCTCGACATGAGATACGCTCTTTATAAGATACCCCTGGGCGCAGTTCCAAGTCTTTAAATAACGCTCTTCATAATATACTTTCATAACATTACTCAACAAAAAAGAAAATTTTTTTAAGAATTTTCGACTTCTACTACAAATTTAATAAAACTGAATCTCATTTTTTTGTTTCAAGTTGCAAAGAAAATCATCAAAATATTTTTATCCTCAGAAAAATTCAAACGTGGTATTCTACCATCTTTTGGTCACTGGAGATGGGCAAAAAGAAACTACATATGCATTTTATGATCGAGAGTACTTCTCGGAATCATGTCTAAGGTGAGTGAGTGCGCGCACCTCTAACCCATCAAGCCCCATGCGCCCCCAGGAGTGGCATCCAGGTTCTAAATCTCCTGACGGCAAGCGACCAAGGTTCTGGAAGTGGCTGCGACAAATGAAAAAGGAATGCAGCTTCAAAGAGGCCGAACTCATCCGACTCCAAAGTACGCCGATGAAGTTCAAGGCAGCCGACAAGAAAATCGCACACCAAAGGGAAGAACTGGCTGAGAACTACAATCCGCTGGAAATGTTCGTATATTTGCAAAATCAGGCCAATTACACTGTTATAGATCAGTTTTGAATTATGAATGCTTTTGTTGTTATGAGGAAATTTGTAGAAATAAAGATCGGTTAATGACGGTTATTTCGATTGTGATTGGTTGTACATAGTATGCTGTTTTGGAGAAAGTGGACCTGTTTTGATGTTCGTTGACAGTGATAATGGATGTGCTTACCGTATTTCTTCTAATTGCCGCACAGTCTCTAATTACCGCACACCCCTAACTTTAAAGACTTATATCTCGGAGCAGAGTGAATATTTTGCTAAGCTGTTTGACGCATTTTCTTAACTCCCACGAGCTCTACCGATTTTACTTTTCAGATCTTGGATAAGCACCCGAAAATCTCTAGATTGAATTTGAAAATTTCCGATTTTCGGGTGATTGAAAAATAAGCGCACATGTGCGGCAATTAGAAGAAATACGGTATTTGGAATATATTTCCTTCGATATCATGAAAACCGCACAAAAGGAGTGAAACATATTGCAGTTCCCAATTCGTTTTCTCCAAAAAAAAATTATTTCTAAAAAGATTTAAATGTCAGAACAATATTTCCAAAACATTTCGTGCCAGACAAATTTGTTCTCATTTGAATTTGTTTCTTAATCAATTTGTTTCCTAATCGATTGTTTCCATAATAATTTGTATCTTTTTCGGGGTGTGCCTTTTTCACAGTCAGAATAACTATTACTAACTACTCTTTATATTTTTTCTTTATTAATTAAGCATTAATTTATTTCTGCAAGAAAACCAATGTTTCTATTTTCGGCAATAAAGTACAGCTTTTGAAAATATCACTATTCTGTAGGCCATCCGTCAAGCATCTCCTCTAACATATCTAACCGGTCAGTATTAATAGCGTCCGATGTGTCTTTCATCAGTTTTTGGCAAGAAGAGTATTGGTCATATGCCTCCTTAACACAAACTTAATTTAAAACGTCTGTTTTGTTCATGAAAACTTATTCGAAAATTTTACTGCTTTTAGTTAAAACTTTTTTTGAAAGTATTATCGTATGCAAAAATGCATTTAAACCTAATTTGGGGCTTAAATTAATAATAAATTTCAAAACAAATATAAAATAAAAATTACCTTTACTAAAGCATTAAGTTTGGTTATGGTTTGCACATATTTAGAAGTGCAAGTGTACAGCCCTCTGCTCAAATATTCCTTAAATAATCCTGAGCCAGGGCTGTATTCTTCGTTTTCGCCGCTGAAAACAAGCAGATCTGGCTGATTTTCTTGCTGACTCAAATCAGATTGGGGTAAAGCCTCATTCAGTTTACTACTCCGTCTAAACATTCTCCTTGTCGATTTTTCTTCAAACTCAGAGTTAAGAACACACTCCACTGCCAAAATATATAGACTTGTTATGAAAAATAGGTGTGACAAAGTAGGTTGCCATGATTTCTGGTGCATTTTAGAAGCAAATGGTTTGCTGAAAGTTCAAATATATGTGTTTATGAACAATATATAGACTTATAAGTTTAACGAAATGCAGCTGAATTGACAATTTAAATGTTTTCAAAACAAAACAATGTCAGTTATTTACCAAAAGAAGAAATTAAATTTTTTTATTACAGTGCCATGCAAATGTCGAACATACAATATTTTGTGTTTGCATACAAAAAAAGAAGATGACACCGTTCTTGCGTCACATTTTCTAAGAAATTATTGCTTGCTAAGATTTGCCTACTTTTTTATTTGAGATTAAGCGATGACGAACACAACCGAAAATAAGAAATTTGAAAAAGACAATTTGTAAATTAACGTATGTTCAATAAGTTCCCGAGCAAGCTTTAAGGTCTCTAAAGTTGGGTTATTACGAAATTTAGACAGTTTTTGAGCTCTTTCTCCTCTTTCGAAAGCGAAATATCACATTCCTTTTTGTGTCTGAAATAGGCTGGCAAACAGGGCTGTGCAGCTCAAAAACAAACCTCCACGTCAACATCCGAACTTCCACCCCCAAAAATTTGAACCTCCTTCCACTTCCAACATCCGGAGGTGGATGTTTACAAACATCCACTTCCATACCCAAAAAAAGTTGAACCTCCACGTCCGACATCCACCTCCAACGAAAATTTTTTTAACCTCCACGTCAACATCCAACATCCGGAATTTTTTCGACATCCACCTCCATTAACCTTCACGTAATTTGGTGATAATACTTTATTCAACTGTAACTGACTACCAAGTCTGCCAAACCACGATGGGTTTTCTTCAATCGCTGAAATGAGAAGTTTCGTAATTAAACAAAATGCCAAGAAATTTAAAAAGGCGGGAGTTTCATTTTTAAATTTTTGACACATCTCAACGAAGATGGGTTGGAGGTTCGGATGTTCAAATTTTCGCCACCTCCACTTCCACCTCCGACCTCCGGAGGCGGATGTTTATTCAAACATCCACCTCCGCACCAAAAAAATTGAACCTCCGCGTCAACCTCCGAACATCCGGCCTGGAGGTGGAGGTGGAGGTCAAACATCCACCTCCGGATGTAACTTCCGGATGTTTGCACAGCCCTGCTGGCAAACCACAACAAAAAAAGAAGGGACAAAAAATTTTGTGATTTTTTTTGATAAGTTGCAGAGCGTTTTCATTATTTTAACTGGTCAAATTTTTTTTCATGATTTTGCATTTCAACAACATCTTAGCACTTTGTTGTAGCGCAATTTAAGAGCTACAAAATCGATTTTGAAGAAAATTTTTCGAAAATGCGAGCATTGAGATATGGTCTTTTGGAAAAAATGAAATTCCTTAATAAAGATCAAATTCCAAGTTTTCCAATTTTTCCGATTTTTAATCATTTTTTCATGAAATTGATTTTTTCCAAAAGACCATATCTCAATACTCAGATTTTCAATTTTTTTTTGTGAAATAGATTTTGTAGATCTTGAACTGCGCTACAGCATATTGCTAAGATGTTGTATTGAACACACGTTATTATAAAAACAGTAAATTTGTATTTTTGATCAATTTTCAGCAGCTGAAAAATGCTTTTAATTATTAGAGAAAATATCAGATGATTTTGATGTCATCTGGCATGAATGAAATATTTAGGAACTAAATTATGGTATGTAACTAAAACCATACAATCGCGTGCTTGCAAAACACAGCTGCAACACTTACAACTACTTAAAAAAAGGCTGAATTAGGAAGAGAAATTTTTAATTGTAAAATTAACAAATTTACTGTGAATTTTTTGTCTACCGTATTTTTTCTAATAACTCACATTTTTTGATGTGAGTAGGCATAACCGGGTGAGTTATTTATAAATTTCTGGAATAAATCTCGAAAAATTTTCAGGTCCTTTTCATTTTTGCAAAAGTGCTTCTTTTAGAGCTTTACTTAAATGACTTATTTAGATTTTATTCAGTCGACAGGAATTCGGAATAACAGAGGTCACTTACTTGATTTACTTTAGCCGTCGGATCTAGGACAATCGCTGACAAATGATGAGAAGCAAAAAAGCGATTGAGCTCCTTGCGAAAAAGTGCCTGAAAAACCCAGTGTTTGCCGGTAGAGAACAAGAGGTAAAAAGTATAGATTTTATTATTGATGTTGAATAACATTCTGTTTCAGGTGAATGGGCTCAGTGGTTGGTCGGAACTGGAGTCACTCAAAAGAAAATCGAAGGCACGCATGGGACGCCGTGAAAACAATGAATGCTCTCACTTGGTGGAAGGCCTGGTTCTCTGATACTCTGTTGTCAAAGGTGGTCCAAATGCTCCATAATGTACCGATCACAGCAGCGCCTACGTAAAGAAACCGGAGCCTTCGTGGCAGAATACACGCCAAGCTTCGTAACTGGTATTTATCATCAAGGATTGTTTTTTGTATACTAACTCTCTTTTTAGGATAAACGTGAACACTGCCTCAAGGACTACGTTTATCAAGCGTAACCTGTTGTTGGAATATGCGCCTCTATTCAAGCCGGCTACTAGAGAGCAAACATTGGAGGAAAGCAGCAGCGATGAATCGGTGGGTGAAGAAGAAAAAGTTTCGAAACTAATAGAAGAAACATATGAGTTGGAGGATTTTAAGTCGTTTTTACCAGTTTGATTGAGTGTTATGTGCTAATAAAACTTGTCTTGGTGTATATCACTTGTTCTTTGACTGTGTTTGACTGTCTTTCACTATTTGCATTTTGATTTACCTTACCTAGCATCGGTGGTAATAAAAATACCGAATAAAACCGGCTACCGGTATTAATACCGGGAAAACAAAATACCGGCATTTATAATACCGGTATTTAAATTTAAATTGGCGCCTTTTTTAATTTTAAAAGCGAATAAGGGCTGTATAGGAAGCGTGGCCTTTCAAAACGCCCGAAAACTTTCGTTTTAGATTTTTAGACGTATTTGCATGGCGCAGTGGGTAAAGCTTTCCGTCACACCATTTTACATAACAAATAAAGAGATTTTCGAAGTCGCGAGTTCAACCCCACATTCCGACACCTTCAATGTTTCAATTTTTTGCAATTTTTTTTATTATTAGTTCATTCAACGTAAAATCGAAAAGTGGAAATAGGTCATAAATATCAGATCTTCAACTTTGGGAGGGGAAGGGCATAAAAGGGGCCACTTTCATGGCAAAATAATAAAAAAGTAGATAATTGTATTTTTTCGACTCTCATACCATGTTTTTCAACATGGGCCGTGGCAAAAAGAGACTCTATATGCATTTTATGATCAAAATGCATTTTATTTTATGATCTTGCTCGGAATTATGTCTAAGGTAAGTGAGTGCGCACATCTCTAACCAACCAAGCACACTGCGCCTAACTGGCTTGGTGGCCTGGGGTTAAGATGCGCACACCCACATACCTTAGACACAAATCCCTTGAAAGTAACTTTGGATGCATAAAAAAAGGATGCATACCAGAGGTTCTATATGCGGTAGACCCCAGTATTAAAAACTATGTTCAACATCTTCTAGTTAGGGGGGCCTGTGTGATTAGTGGCCCCTTTTATTCCCTTCCCCTCCCTATACAGCCCTTATTCCCTCTAAAAATTCAAAAGGCGCCAATTTAAATTTTGAAGTTTTGACTGAAAAAACTAGGGTTGGGTGATGTTAAGTTACCGCGGTAAGTTACGGTAACTTACCAGATCCTTTATAATTTACTAAAATCGGTAAGTTGAAAAGGGGTTTTCGGTCGTACAATTAACTGTGGCCGTACAGTTAACTGTATTTAACTGTACAGTTAGCTGTATAAACCTCGATGTAGTAAGTTTTTAAAGATTTGAAACTCTAATACAGTTGACGCTCTCCATAACGAACCTCTGGGGACCGGCCTCAGCAGTTCGTTATAGGGGAGCGTTCGTTATACATAGCGTTCGTTATAGAGAGCGCTGGTAACCAAAAATTTGTTAAAAGTTCGTTAAAGAGAGTTTTTACCAAAAAGGGTACAGTCGAACTTCCGAATAACGAAATCCAAGGGGTCGGTCGCAGAGAAACGTTATTGGGAGTTTTCGTTAAGAAGAGGATCCTTGATGCCAGGGTAAACCGGGTTGTAAACCGAAAACATATTTTTCAGAGTTCGTTAATGAGAGGTTTTCGTTAATCGCGGGTTCGTCATTCGGAAGTTCGACTGTATTCATCAAAATAAAAACAAATACAACGAAATCAACAAATACAGTAATCATACTGATTCCCTCCCGTAGAGGGGGTTGTAAACCGAACCCCTAGTGAACTTTTAAAAATTTCTACTAACAATTTTTATCAAGGATGTTGGGTACAATAATAATATCAAGGATGTTGGTAATAGTTATACAATCAAGGATGTTGGAAGACGTAAGTTGGACGGAAAAAGTTCGTTATTTTTTTCTGCTTCATATTCTGTAAGCGTTCTTTGGCCAGGAAATCATCAAATTTGTCGCACATTTGAAGCATCGCCAGATCGACCTCGTGTGATTCCATGTAGCGCTGGAAGATCTTGAAGGCGTCAAGTGCATCCCGAGTAGTGACTGGCCGTTCTACATCGATAATTCCCACTTCCATTTCCTCTGCATCGTCTTCATCCAGCTCCGGCACTTCCACTTGAGAGTTAGCTTCGGCGATTTCTCTCAGCGTCAGCGGTTGATTGGTAGCTAGGCGATTGTCGGCTCCCAAGAAGTCCAGCAGATCCTCTTCCATCTCTTCTGCAGCCACCAGCTTTGCAAACATTTCATTGAGCTCTTCGACATTATCTTGTTGTTGTTCTAGCATTTCTTCCAATTCCTTAATGAACATTATAATTTCGGTTAATTCTTAATGTTCATTGATAACGAAGCCGGCCTTTCTGGAGCAACGGCTTAACTGCTTAACGGCATCCCAGGCTCTTCGAAGAAAATGCAGAGCTTGCAGAAAGTTGACCTTGTATTCTTCTGTGTTCTCCATCGCAACGATTTGATTGCGAAGAAGAAATCGGCGATAGTGAACTTTTAAATTTTCAATTATGCCCTGATCCATTGGCTGAATGACATACTCAAAAAAGAAAAACTTAATTTATGAAAAACCTGAGATGCGGCTGTTGTATTTGGCGGAAAGAACTTCAATACGATGTGGTCCAGTTCGATGTGCGGATTCGCTGAGCAATTATCGACGTAGAGCAGAACGTTTCTTCCTTCTTGTTTCAGCTTCCGATCCCATTCCTTTAGCCACTCTTCGAACAACGCTCCTGAGCAAAAACATAACTATGATCAATAAGGATTCATAATTTATCCGTCATCCATGCTTTGCTGTTGGCTTTGTATTTCAACGGAATCTTCTCGTTCTTGAAGCATCTCGGCTTGTTCGACTTTCCGATAACCAGCAGAGGCAGCTTTTCCGTTCCACTCATGTTTGATCCAACCAGCACCGTAATCCGCTCCTTGCTTCTTTTTCCTGATGTGCAGCGTTCACCTAAACGTAGAGTAAGCACTAGTAAAAAAACAATTTTACCTTTAAATGCAAGTGTCTTGCTTGGTAAGAGATGCCAAAAAGACCGGTTTCATCCGCGTTGTAAATATCATTCGGCGAATATTGCGCAATTGTTTCACGGAGGACCTGTTCTTGCCATTTGCCGAGCGCTTCCATGTCTATGTTCGCTGCTTCGCCTTGATAGCTTTTGAAACTTATGGAATGACGCATCTTGAATTGGCCGAGCCAGCCATCGCTTCCTGAAGTCTTCAAGATCTCTTGCCTTTTATTCTAATTTGAAATTTGCTTCGTCAACGGCCTTTCCACATTATTCAGAACCTTCCTGATTTGCTCTGCCAGAATTCAGACGCGAGCATTCTTGCCTTTTCCTAAAACAAATTTATTGCTAAGCAAAAATGAAACGATACAAAAACTAAATGAGGACCGTCCACTAAGATGTTTTCACTTCTCACATCTTTTAGCCACTGTAAGACCGATTCTTCAAGATCATCATGCTTCACAGGATTCAAGCGAGCCCTTTTGCACTTCCTCCTTCTTCGATTGCACTGAGAACTGCTTGCTTGTCTTTGAGGATTGTAGCGATAGTTGACTTTGATAAACCACCAATTCTGAACCGATTTCTGCATATGACTTCTTTTATGCACTAAAGCAATGATCTTCTTTTTGTCTACCAACGAAATAATCCTTCGCGTCTGGCGGAGTGCTCATAGGGGATATCTGGAATATAAAGATAATAAAATTTTTATTTTTCGTTCACAATTTTTGATAGTTCGTTATAGAGCGCTACTTCATTAGGTCGAGAACGGTTTAGTTATTTCGTTATAGGAGAGTTCGTTATGGAGAGCGTTCGTTATAAAGAGCGTAAATTATACTTAATTTAATGCAAAACCAACGAAACCAAAAAATTGGTTCGTTATAGAAGTTCGTTGCCGAGGGGGTTCGTTATACAGAGCGCCGACTGTATAATAACTCTCAATTTGAAGTGGCCTCCTAGGTCTCTAAATCGAGGTTTGACTGTATGCTAAACATGAGATCCGCTACAGTTCCCTTTCCTTTATAATGCGGTCGCTGAAAAATGCCGCAAAATCAAAATATCGAGAGAGCCACTATAACTTGATATTTGACTGTGTGATTGACTTTATACCGAACCATTTTGAAAACTATAATATAACGAGTACAAGGTGAAATTCATTGTTATATGAAGAAAAATAACAAAATCGCTCCTTGTTCAACAAGACTAATACATACATACAACAATTATTAGAGAGGGTGATTTGTGTTTTGCGATGTTGCGATGCGATGTTTTTGGGCAGTGTCAGGTTGCAATGCAATTTGAGATGTTTCACAAAACCGGGGTGCGATACCTATCCTATATCTCTGCTTTCGCGAAAGGATAGGGTATGTCTTCTCGTTCGCCTAAACAAAAACAATTGCATCCGAAGACTTATTTTAAAATCAACCTTCCAGAAATTCAGCGGATCCTCCTCGGTTCGATGCATTTCATTGTGTTGTAAGACTTTCTTATTTCAATCATCGCATTGCTGGCTTGTCCCGCTTCTGATCCTTCCCTTTCCAAAGATCTGCGTGCTTCCCAAAGAACGAATTGGTTCGCTTCGGCGCCTCAGCAATCGTTCACCCATGTAGAAGGATAAATTCCATCCCGTTGAGACGTCCAAAATTAAATCGATTATTACAGTAAAATAAGATGCAAGATACCTGGAGTAGTTTGGGCTTTGGCAAAGCGGCGCTTTCCTGTTCCTCTTTCAAACGATCACAGGCAAGAGTCGAGTGGCTGAAGTGTTTAACGAGCTTTCCGCCCGAGTCCAACGTCGACTTGATTTCCGGCGTCTTGAAGAGGGAGTTGTTGACGACGAGACTCAATTTGTGCGCGCCACAGTCCGCATGCAGGTACCCGCCATCTTCGAATGCCTAAACAATGAAGAAACATAGTTTAAATCAAAGAAAAATTTCACCTTTTTCATGTTTCATCCTTCATCGCAAAGGAAAACGTGTTGCTCGCTTTTCTCGATTCCCCATTCCTTGAGCATTTGGCAGACTATTTCACCGATTGTTTCATAGTTGTGCTGGCCCGGAAAATGACGTACGCAGAGGACGAATTCGTGCAGCTTCCACTCAGAATCGATTCCATGCGAAGTGAGGCTAAAATCCCTTAAACTAATGAAAAATTTGGACAAGTTTACCTAATAAAGCTTTCCGTTGGCCCGACCAGATGTCTGATGTGAAAGAAAGAGCACAGTCGTTCAGACGAGAGACAACTTCCCGCTTAACGGCGCTATAGATTCTAGGCATGACCCATTCTCTGTAATGTTGGTTTCCTTAAAATCATATTATTACATTTTGATCTGAGAAAAATATTACCTTTCAGAAGATGCCGATCAGTAGACGATAAAAGAGCTCTGAAAGTTTCTGCTTCGACGACGTCAAATGGCTGATTGGTGCAGGCGATATGGTGCATAATCTTCTTGTCCAGTGCAGATAGTTCTCCTAAAAAGATTTCATCATTAAAGAATGGCAAGTACAATTACCTTTTCCTTCGATCAAAAACCTCGACATGCCTTGCTTCATCGCTTCTTCTTGTGTTTTCTCGGCTTTCTCCATGCCCTCGAACTTCTTTTGGTACTGCGGATGAGTGATGAGATGTCTTTTCAGATTTGCTGGCCAGCGGTTTGGCATCGCAATTGGTTTGTTGCACACATGACACTTTGTTTCTGTCGCCGACGTCTTTGTAAAGAGGAATCCGCTGGCTTCTTCTCCTTCGAGCTCGATTTTCCAGATAAGGCTTATTCTGAAACAAAAAAAGCATGAGGAACAAAAAGCAACCAACAAAAAGCAGAAAAAAAAGATAACAAAGAAAACATTGTCGAAAAATTAAACCTTTTTTGAAAAATTAAGTGCGATGTTTTCGAAATTTGCGATGCCATGTGCGATCTTTTCAAAAATTTGCGCGCGATGTTGCGATGCGATGTATCGCATCGCAACATGGTATCCTGGTGTTAGTAGGTTATATAAGATAATATCTATGTATTATATCATCTTGAAGATAGATTGATATTTTGAGGTTGATCAAACTAAATTCTGAGGTGGGTACTTTTACCACCAGGAGGGTTCGTTAACCGCATGAAAGTTCTTTCAGTTGACAGTTAACTTAAACCACGACGTAAATCAGACCAGAATTGGAAGCTATCCTAACCACGTAAAGCCACTTAATCACTTGAAACATCTACTGCGCAGCGCAGCTCAGCGTAGAAAGAACCAGCACTATAAATCGCGAAAACTGTTGCAGAAACGAAAAATCTAAGTTGTAAAAAGCAATCTGAATTTAGAAATTGTAATGAATTATGATAGTCCCACTATATCGAGAGTAAGTTTTCTCGGCCGGGGAAAGGAAAAAAGCGCACTATATATAACTTTGGGTTACTTGCCGGCATTCTGGTAAGCTACCGGTGAGTTACTGGTAACTTACCGCGATTTAGGTTACCGGTTGGTAACCCAACCCTAGAAAAAATGGATTCTATACGCAAGCCATGTTTTTTTATCCTCTGCAACAGATCTTTCCAAGCTAAACATAGGGCTTTGAAATAAGCTACAAAATAGCATTGAGAGTGAAACAACAAAGAAATGAGTCGTTTAAAATTCTGCCAATATAAAGGGCCACCCTGTAGATTTTCGAGGACAGCTCAGAAGGGTCCCTTGTTTGCAGTTTCAACTACCTTTGAGGCTACCTTAAAAGATAAGAAATTCTTTGATCATTTATAAGTACAATTTATTAACTTCCTATAACAATTAATGCCCTTTCCTAGCAATCACTACGTCATATTTTTTCAAAAGCATTGTTCATAACCGATGACTCTTCAATGAACTAACAAATGAGAACTTATTTGAAATTCTTTAAAAAACATCATGAAATCGTAGAAAGGAGTGTCAGCTAATCTAGGCACGTAGCCTATTAATAATTCATGGTAAGCAATATTCCTCGATTTTCTTAATTAACAATTTTTCATTCAGTGTGGTCAACATAATTTGCGTAGGACGTATACAACCATATATAGTTGCATGTATTCCGTTAATTTTTATAGATTTCGAAATTAAAAATAGTTTTATTGGCTAAACAAGTTTTTGCCCCCTAGTTTCCCTCTTATAATAGAGCATGCTTTCCTATTAGTAGTTTAAAAGTACAGTCGACTCGCATTACAACTACACTTTGAAAAGTCCGTTTCCTTCTAGGGTCCTACACTTTTTTACCTCAATTATCGAGGTCTTTTGACGAACCATATTCGTGAGTCTAGTACCAAAAATCATAGCGATTACTACTTTACCGATCATTTTTCGCAACTAAAATCCGCGGCTCTCGATATAAGGCCACCGCTTTTTTGATAGGATGGCTTAGTATTGCTAGCCGCAGATTTTAGTTGCAAAAGTTTGAACATTTTTCAAGCAATAGTAATCACTACGATTTTTATGATTAGACTGACAAATCAGGTTCGCCAAAAGACCTCAAAAATCAAGATGAAAAATTATCGGACCCTAGGTGGGAACTGATTTTTTAAGACGGCTTTATATCAAAAGTCAACTGTACATAAATCATTAAGCATACTGTTTTTTATCAACTTAAAAAAATCTAAAATTATTAGTTTGAGGAAGATTCAAAAGTAATCAAATTATATCAAGGTTTTTCAAAGATGAATTTTTCGAGATTCAAGCTTTAAAACTTTTCTTAGGCTACAAAAGAAATTTTCACGCTATAAGGACGTCTGTTAGTCAGCGTTTATAAATGTCCTGGATTTTCCTGCTTTTAGGGTTCGAAATCTGCCATTTGTCTTAAAAAAAAGAAGGAATTTCAGCCATGATATTTAATTTGTTATGAAAAATTCTCATCGCAAATAAGATTTTGCCTTGAAACGCGTTATAAATACTTTTCATTTCAAAATCCATTCTTAAAAATAAAAGTTTATTCGATAATCTCAGAAAATTTTCTTTGCTTCATCACTTTTCTCAACAGAAACAGTTTCACATTAAGATTGTGTAAAAAGGCGTACGGGAAAAGCGTTCGAAAAAAGGTAAATTGTAAGTATCAAAAAGGCGTTAACTACAAAGCCCATTGGAAGCGATTCTGCAAACATACAAATTGATCCCAGTTGAGCGTTATTAGAAAAGAAGTTTTAACTGGAGAAGCGTTATTAAGAGGGTCTGGCTGCATTTTAAAATATTTTTTTTAAAAGCTGTGCATTAGGCAGTAGATATTTCAAATTGGTTGAAAGGAGCAATTTGGATTTTATTTGGTGAGGCGAGCAGAGCAGCAAAAGCCTGTTTTTATTTATTAAGCCATATTTCAGAGAATGTGATAACAATTTTTATAGCTATATAGGAAGCAAATATGCGGATTAAAGACATGGTAATTGGTGTAAATTTGTCTCATTTGTAAAATAGCGCTTGGAAGCTTTGTCTACACTTCCCAGTAACTGAATATCTGGTCAAAACAGTGTGCTTCTACAAATTTAAAAGTAAAAAAGAAATTATCTACTTTTTAGGTCATCATTTTAGGCAAGACATTGCAGGTAAACAAATAAATAAGTAAACAACTTAGTATTCGCAATTTCAACTTGAAAAAAAATGAAAACTACATTGTTAAAAGTCATGTTCGATAGCAAAGATATGCGAAAACTTTTAACTGAATTTATGCACTGACATATTTATTCATATCAGTGCAAATTTCTGTACAAAAAATTTGTTTTAACATTGACAACAAACAAACTCTCTTGCACAGCTTTAGAATACACTTAAAATTAAATATATACGTACATTAACCTCAACCTTAAACGCAAATTATTACTGCATTTTCATATATAAAAGACAAACAAACATTAAACAAACCTTGATAAATTTTTATTGGACATCTCTAAAGCGACCGGAAGCATGGTGCTGAAGTGTAAGGGAATTCGCAAAGATAGTAACATTTTGCATTTTTTAACAAAGCAAATTTAAATAGATTTTAAACAATTATTAAAGATATTGTAAACAGCAAAAAAACCAAAAATAACGAAAACCTTTTTTGTTACAGCCAGTGTTTCCGAAAATAACACTTAACACATACCTTTTTTTCATATACAGGGTGTCTCGAAATTACGCGCACATTTTTCTTTTTGTCTTTAAACTGTTCAAATGTGCTAGACTAATTAATTTTTGAAAGAACTGCCGCCTATCGAAGATGTGGTCATCGGACACGAGCAGCATCCGAAGCAAGTGATGGTATGGGCTCAGAAACAGAGAATGCATTGAGGCTCAAGGAAACCACTTTGAATGAGTCTTGCCTTTGTTAAATATTGGCTATTCTTTCGAAAATAAAGAGAAGTGGGAATTTTGGCGTTCATTTCTAGGTGTGGTTGTGTTCTTCGTTCTCAAAAATCCCACAATTATGGAGATTTCCACGGGTTAGGATCCCGAAAATGGAAGTCGACCGGGCAAGGCGCTACGCACACGATCTTTTTTTTTTGATGTGCGCGTAATTTCGGGACACCCTGTATTTTGTTTTCTTATCTCAGACGTTTTTACACCGTTATGTAGCTGAGATTTTTCTCTATTGATTGAGTGGTCAAACACACCAATTAAAAATTATTTTGACAAAATCACACCAAGTGTTTAAAATAACCAAGTGTACACTTAACACTTCATTTTTTTTAAACACTTGGTGTGATTTTGTCAAAATTTTTTTTAACTGGTGTGTGTGTGACCACTCAATGCATAGAGAAAAATCTCGGATACCAAATGGTGTAAAAAATGTCTGAGATAAAAAACAAAATATATGAAAAAAGGTAAGTGTTAAATGCAAAGTGGTGGTTATAGCCAAAGATGCTCAAAAACAGATTCCATTTTTCTATCTGGATCACATTGCCAGTCCCAGTGCATAATCTTTTTCCTTGGTAATCTTGTAGTTTTTTGTGATTATTTAAACTTAACAATTGTTGGCTAGCGTATGTTAGGACAGGTTGAAACATGAGTATATAGCATGCTTTAGTCAGTTCTTTTAAACGGCGGCAAACCCTTGCTTAAGCCTACAAAATCACAAAAAAACATCAGGGGTACCAAAGCAAAAAATCAAACATTACAAAGTATTGTCTTATTCCACCTAATATTTTATATCAATCTATTAAAATAATCTAAAAAAACTAAAAACAAATTTACTAAAGTGATTTTTAAAAATCCGAAACGGCTACGATTTTTACAAACCACATAACAACATTTTGACCACTAAAATAGCACTTGAAAGTGTTAGATTAGACCGGAAATGTACTAAAATTAATACTAAAATATTCAGCCCAATTAAGAATATATAGTTGCAACAAAAAAAGCTGCAGTAGTTATATTTTAATAAATTATGACATGATGATTTCATTGTTAAAAATCTTCTGTTTCCTCGCTACGCACATTAATTATGCACAGTTTCTAAATCAGTAACTCTCACTTTTTTGTTTCGACTTTGTCATCCTATATTTTTACAAAGATCAAAAAAATTTGCAAATTTTTGATTTATTATTAACAACAAAATATCGTGTTTTATTTTAACATTCAGTTTTATAATAGATAACGGTTCTTTTCGGTTATCGGCAGGCCAAATCAGGTTCCAAAATATGCCTTGGTCCACCCTGTTGGTTTTTTTGGAAAATGCCTTGGTCCTCACTTTAACATTATGGTTATGGTAATATTGTGATTGGGGTGATTACGGTTAAATTGATCCCCTTAAAGATGATCACCTAAAAAACAACATGGGGACCAAGGCGTATTTTGGACCCTGATTTGGCCTGCCGAAAAGAACCTAGATAACTTTTAAATTTAGAAACTTCCAAAGATTAATATTTGTGTACCTTTTTAATTTTTTGTTTGTTGATTTGTATGTGATGCCTGGTTTACATACTCAAGTCATTTAACCAGCTCAAAAAATACCAAGATAACCACGTTTTTGGCAATAATGTTCTACTGCAAGCAATTAATAAATAGTACTAATTTTTTAAATTTTGATAACATTTTTATAGTAGTGAGAATATCGAAAACTTTGGCATCAAATGCAGGCTTTTTAGAAGTTGTTGTTGTCTTTAAGCATATTTATCAACCTAAATATTAAAAAAGTGTCCTAAAATAGAATTAAAAAATAAATAAGGTCTTGGTCATTTATTAGTCTCAGAAAGTTTCAAATTGTGTTTTTGAAAAAAAAATCGCTCTAGAAATTTTTATTTACCGTATTTCCTCTAATTAACGCACCCCCCTTGATTCAAAATCGTGTTTTTGGCATTGTGTTTTTGACCCACTTTTTGATCACTTCTCTCAGGCAAGTTACCAGCCATTTAATAGCTCATCTTTCTGGCTACAAAATGGGTGGTAACTCCTGAAAAGTGATCAAAGTGGTCAAAACGCAATGCCAAAACACGATTTTAAATCAAGAAAAGCGTTAATTAGAGGAAATACGGTAATTAGCTGATGTAAAAGCAAAAAGAGCCGAAAAATCTGCTAGAAAATGTAGTTAAGTGATCAAAATTGCAAGTATAATCGACTTAAATACTTTTAAAAAATTCTTGCAAGTGTATTAATTAATCTCACAAAAATTAATAAACTATAAAACTTTATTATGAAAAATAAAAATTTAAAGCGGTTTTTAGGCAGAAACCATAAGCTCATGAGATTATAGTGATAGGTTTGTTATAGTTTGTACATGTACAAACTATAGCAATTACTGCTGCTCACCCGGTTATAGTGGTAATAGTTGCTACAAAAAGACAATAATAGAAATATAAAAACATTAATGTACAACATTGAGCCTAGCATATAAATCATCATTACACAAAGTATTAAGAAGAGCGTCCATCATTACCGCTTGTTTGCTGAATATCTGAATAATATAAAAAATTTAGATAGAATTAAAACATTATCATAAAAACACTAACTTGTCTGTTCACAAAAGGAAAATTTTCTTGATTTTTGTCTGTTTCTTCTGTGGTTATTTCTTTGTCAACTTCAGAGATTTTATTTTCTAGCCTTTCTTTGTTGGTTTCTTGCCTGGCACTTGATTTCACGGGACTGTGGGCACTTGAGATGCTGCCGTTTCTTTTGCTGCTGCTACTACTACTACTACTGCTGCTAATAGAGCTACTGTCTGGATACTGGATCACAAATACCGGAATTTCTTCCTCGTCTACAGGGCTAAAACAATAAAAGTCCATAGCATATTGATAAACTTATCGAAAAAACTTACTCTGCGGATCTGGCCCAAGCACAAGTATCAATAGGTTGACAGTCAAGTAGTTCATGTCTGGTCGGGTCAATCACAGTGATGTACTCATGGTTGATGCCCACAACAACATTGCTTGAGTGCGAGGAACCAGTTAACCTGCGAACAATGGCTGATAAAAGGCTGTGCTTCCTTTCTTTAGTTCCCGTGAAAAATGCAGCTCTTAAAATTAAATGTTTTAATGAAAACCCAAAAAATCTAAGAAATTAACCCATAAAATGGAGTTTTCTGTAGGATTTTAAGAAACTTTTTCCTTCTTTGGTGGTTGTTGGCGTAGTTTGCAGAACATTTTTTGTACTCTTCGACCATTGCTTTCTCAAGACCACTTTTGCATTCCATCATGGACAGACCAAACAAGTGAAAACTTTTAATGGTGTTTAAATGTTGGGCAGGAACAAGTTGGCCGAGATTATCGCTGAAAACAAATTCGTTAAACCTTTGATTAAAATTTTTGACAGGGTCATTTCGTTTTCCTAGATTGGTGTACACATCTACAGGGTGAGTCAAGATTTTCTAACACTTTTAAACGGTCATCATTTTTTGTCCTCGCACGATTTCGAAATTCTGTAAACGCAGATCGACTCAGTTTTTTATGACAATTTTTTTGGTATATAATGTGATAAACACGATTTTCGCTTGGTCCCCCCTGTTGTTTTGGCATTGCCCATCTAAAGACCACCTACAGACCAGGAGCCAAACAACAGGGGGACCAAGCGAAAATCGTGTTTTTCACATTATATACCAAAAAATGTCATAAAACTGAGTCGATCTGCGTTTACAAATTTCGAAATCGTGCGAGAAAAATTATGACCGTTTAAAAGTGTTAGAAAATCTTGACTCACCCTGTACACTACGAATAAAATTTTTTTTATAATAAACGGTAAAAGTCTTTATGCAAAATTTTTTTGTTTGGATTTCTTTGAACGTGATTGAATGTCGATGCTTAAATCCGCCCAGCCATCCATCGCTTGCCTTGAACGAGTCCAGTTCTTGCGCTTTCTTCTCCAGCTTTGATCTATTTTCATCCCTTATTTTGGTCCCAATTCTTTTCGGGCCTGCTTTGCCAATTGTTTTGCTAGTTCCCTCGCCTTTTCTTAAACCAATCAAGTTAGAACAGCATAAATATAAATGTATAACGAACAAAAAACTTGCCGCCAGAAGAGGACCAGATATTGGAATATTTTCGCTTCTCGCACCTTTGAACCATTGAAAAACTGCTTCTTCGAGACTTTTATTCTTGACTGATTGAAGACACTGACGCTTTGCTTCTACGCCCTCATCGGTTGCCTTGAGAATTGCCGCTTTATTCCCGACAATGTTTCTGATCGACGATGCTGGTAGGTTGAATTGTTTGCTGAGCTCCTTAGAATTGTTGTGCGCGGAAGCATTGATAATCTTCTTCTTGACGTCCAGAGTGATAACCGCTCGCTTTGTCTTCGTTGGAATAGACATTCTGAAATAAAAATGTTACAGCCATGCTAAAACAGATGCGAGGAACACATTGCTTTCCAAAACAAGAACAATACAATACAACAACAGCACAATAGCAACAACAACAATACAAATGATAACAAGAACAGTTCGAAAAAAAAAATATTTGCGTGTTTTCTTCTCAAAAAAGAAAACGTTTGAAATTTGAATCTAAATACGGAAGCTGTCCTAAGTGAGAACGGTCCTTTTAGGGTTGGGACCGGCAAAGGGTTTCCTAAGTGAGAGCTGTCCTAAGTTAGATAGTCAATTTGCCTTAATTTAGTCGTGACCAACCAAATAGTTCTAGAGGTGTCCTATGTGGGAACGTGTCCTAAGTGGGGGGTGTCCTAAGTAAGAGCGTCGACTGTATTAGAAAGAAGTATTTTGCTACCAGATTAGAGTATTGTTTTGTTTTTAAATAAAAAGTTCCTACTGAATTAAGTCAAGTGTCTCTTCACTGCTCTCGTATGGTCCAAAGTCAACAGCTAGTTGGAGAGCAGCTAGCTCAAGAGCCAAATCTACGTCCACCAAATACCTGCCACTCATATACTGGTCTTTGGCATCTAAATAGAGCACTTCGCTCAGTCTTTCATACTCTTCTACATACTAAAAATAGCAAATTAACAAAGCTCTTGTTCAAATAACTTAAATCTTACTTCTGACTCATGCTCAATTGTCAATTGGAAGTTTCTTTTGAGTACAAGCAATGGTTCATCCAATGCAACCTCTTCTTCTTGGGCAGTTGTGAATTTCCTTAGAAAAGCAGGCCACTTTTCGTGCACCTCAAAGGCTACATGGTGGGGCTTTAGCTGCACTTCTAAATTATTATTTTAATTTAAAAATTAAATATCATAAAACTTATGCACTTGCGGCATTATTTGTCAAGATTCATATTGCAGGTGAGCTCAGTAGGAGATCGCGGAAAGGGGGGGGGCTTGGGTTTGAGATGCGCACACATGCATAAGACATGAATCTTTCGAAAGTTACTTAGAATGCATGAAACATTCCAGGGCGCGTAATCATTAGAAGACAGGATTAAAGATAGGATTAATTTTATCTTTAAGCCGACTATGATTGGATATAGGCCTTATACGATAGTGATAAAATTATCTGAAGTACAATCTTCGTCAGGGTTTTTATAAAAAAGTAAAGGTAGATACTAATCGGAAGTTATATTACTTTGTATTTTGATCGTTTTTAGATTATAAAAATTACTAGGGACCGGTTAGATGCGACTCGAGTGTCGCTGGGTACTTCTGCCGTTGGACCCCACTCTTATTCGTTGTGGTCTACCCTGTTGTGTTTATTAGGCTTATGCATGGGTAGGTCAACTTATGTTCATACTTGCACGCGACCAAAAAACCAGCGGCGGCGGCGCGGCAGCGGCGGGCCAAAATGAAAATAGAGCGGCAGCGGCGAAAAAAGCGGCGCCGGCAGCGGCGGCAGTAAAACAGCGGCGCCGCTCGCGGCAGCGGCGGCTTATATATTTTAAACAGCGGCGCGGCAGCGCGCCGGCAACAGCTATGACAGCGGCAGCGCATAAATTTATAATGCACCTGCCGCATGAAATTGGTTTAAGTCAAAAATGACTAATGTTTATAATTTTGTTTTAGTAAAAGTTTGCTTCAAAATTTAGTAAAAACATTTGGTGCTATTAGTTTTAAATTCATAATAAACAATTACTTAATCTTTTCATAAATTTGTAAACATATAGTTTACAAATCAGCACAACAGTATTAACAGTTATAAAACAGCAACTCTGGAGCAGCGATTAAGGCAGTAATAGTGGCAGCGGTAGCGGCGGCGGTTGCGGCGGCGGTCGAGGCGGCGGCACACAAAATATGACCGGCAGCGCCAGCGGCGGCAATCTTATAAAAGTCCCCGGCGGCGGCGGCGGCGGCAGCGGCGACCATTTTAAAAAAAGCGCGGCAGCGCGCGCCGCTGCCGGCAGCGGCGCCGCTCAAACTGCTGGGTTTTATCCGCCGCTCGCGGCGCCGCTCACCCGGCGCCGCGAGCGGCGCGGTCGAAGTATGCTTATGTTGGGACGGACTTAAATAGGTTCGTAGAACCTTCAACAAAAATTTAAAAAAAAACATGTACAAGTCTATCCCAACATGCGCTGGCTTACGCTTGCCTAAGAATAAGCCTAAAAACGCAGCAGGGTGACCAAGGCAAATAGGAGTGGGTGGGGGGGAGGTGGTTGATCGGTTATAACGGCAGAGGTGTCGAAGTCTTCGTAATTATTATTAATACACTATAAAATAATACACATAATAAAAGATTCACCTAGAAGCGGAGATATCAACCAAAGTGCAAAAGCATCACAGGCCACTGTACTGTCGATTTCTAGATGGTCGGCCATTAAGTCTAGCAAAGCCGAAGAAGGCGCTTGTTGGCCACTTTCTACAGCAAATTGAACTGCTGAAAAAAGTTAAAGGTATTATTTTGAAACATTTTGGTTAGTTTAAAAAACAAACCTTTTCCATTTGGAAAAAATATCCTAATTTGCACCTCATCTTCTCCATTAGATCCGACGTTGAAGGATTCCGACACCGTAGTGCGGTTCAGATCATGGGAAAGTGAGTGCTCGTTGCTGTGTCTAAATAAAAACATTTTTTAAGCTTCAAGCTAAACAACTTTGATAACCAAAAGTAGCACCTGAGTGTATAGCCAACGGGTGAGCTAGTATGTTGAGGAGAATGCCCTTCATTAAACGTGGAAGGAGGTCCGAAGGTAGCACGAGTCAAACCACTGCGTATAAGTCTAGGAGAGCTAGACGTATTAAACTGAAAAAAAAGTTTAAATATCTAAATCTATATTTGAAAATAAGCATACCTCATTTAGTCTAATTACAGGCAAAGTAACTCCTCTAGACTGACTCAATTTTGGTATAGATTTTAGATCAATATTATTTCTCATTTTGGATTTGTCTAAAATGAACAGCGTAACATAAAATTTAAATTGGTTTAAACATTGCACACAAATTATTAATTTTTTTGATCATAAATATTATAGAAAGACACAAAATTTTAATAAACGGAGGAAAATAAAAAAGTCTCTAAAAATATGTTATTTGTTTACATGTTTTTGGAGAAAGCCAAATTTGCTGAAAACTTTATTAGTCATTACATAACTTGGGCTAGTTGTAAAAAATTGGACCACTTTTGTTTACAAAAAAATACTTTAATTGATTCTAAAATTGAAAAAAAAAACATATTTTTAGAAACAGCAAAGAAAAAATATGCAGAAGACTTAATTTATTGTTAGGGTGCTCCTAAATTTGTGTGTCTATCTCTTTTTCGCCCTTTTTAACTGGAGAAAGGAGTGCAATTGCGATAAACAACTTATTTCCCTCCACCCAGAATCAATCGATTTTGCAGCGTCTTGTATACTACTACCTTCTCTTCTCTAAATAAATATATTTTTTCTATCAATAAAAACACAAAATAGTTAGTCAAGCTTAAATAAATTTAACTTAATTTTTCTTGAAATGGCAAAAGTTACCTTTTAGAGGGCTTAAAATAGCCGAGTCAGACAACTGTTTGGAGAGCAGCACATCATTGCTGATCAGTGGTTTGTTGTGGTTGGCGCTACTGCTAGGGTGTGACTCACCCCTCGATGACTGCTTGTATTTGTTATCATACTGCTAAATTTTGCTAGATCATTTAAAATTTTGTTTGCCCCCTTTTTTGAATGACGACAATAATGACCTACAGTAGCGGAAAAAAGTGATGCCTCAAGCATAAGTTTTGCATATTTTGCTTCATATCTCCCGACTACATGCATTCTTTGATTTAACATATATAAGCAAGAATGATCGCCGGAATCTCAGCTACATTTTGAGTACAAATACGTATATGTATGATAAGGAATCAGAAACTTTTTAATTGTTTTTCAAAATGCACTCAAATTTTGAGGCGGAAAAAAGTGATGCCTCAAATCCTTTTTCATTATTAAATGTCATAAAAGAACCAACAAGAACTAAATGAAATTAGCAAAAAACATTTATTCATCACTAATACTTTGTCGCATAACCTTTGGAAGCAATAACAGCAGCACAACGGCGTGGCATAGACTCAACAAGTTTCATAACAACATCAATAGGGATTTTCATCCATTCTTCAGCAAGAACCTTGAACAAAGCGGCTGTTTTGGTGAAACTTCTGGCTCGAATTCTTCTGTCCAGCTCTTCCCAGAGATGTTCGATTGGATTCAGATCAGGAGACTGAGATGGCCACTCAAGAACTTGCACATCATTGTCGACGAACCACTGTTTGACCAGCTTTGAAGTGTGCTTTGGATCATTGTCTTGTTGGAAGATCCAGTCGGCGTCCAGGCAAGTGATGGCGTGTTCCAGCATATTCTCCTCCAGAATGTTCTTGTAGTCCTTGGCGTACATTGTTCCCTCGACTCTGAACAGCGGACCCACACCATCTCTCGAAAAGGCACCTTAAAAAACCCAAATAAGCGTAATCAGGATTTTCCAATTTTTACCCCAAATCATAACTGATCCTCCACCGTGCTTCACTGTTGGAACTTGGTACTTCGGAATGTTTCTTTGGCCAGGAGGACGTCTCACATATCGAATGCCATCGGAAGAAAATAGATTGAACTTGCTTTCATCACTCCAAAGAACTCTTCCCCAATCAGCAACAGACCAATCCAGATGAGCACGTGCGAACTTCAAACGAGCTTTGACATTTTTCTTCGAAATCCACGGTTTCTTCGATGGTTTGGCAGCCGGCAAGTTGGCACGTCTAAAGATAGACATAAGGACAACATTTTTTACAAAAATAAACACTGACTTGAGAATATTTCTTGCCGTGCGAGTCGTTATTCCAAGCTTGAGACGCTCATTTGCATATTTGGCCAACATCAGTAGCCGTCTTTTTCGGATCATCTTTCACAATTTTGACCAAGACACGATCGTTTCTTTCGGTTGATTTGCGAGGCCGACCGCTCCTTGGAAGATTTTTGATTGATTTTAACTCACGATAGCGCTTGTAAATCCTTGAAACGGTCTTCTGATCGACGTTAAATTGAGCAGCAACCACACGATCAGTCATTCCACTTTCTTTGCCCCGAACAATGGCTTCTTTGACGTCAGATACAAGTTCTTTGCGTGGCATTTTTCTTAAAAAGTAATTATAGTACACAAAAAAACAAAACTGCTCACACAAACGCTAAGGAAACGATGAAATATCAATAGAAAAGGATTTGAGGCATCACTTTTTTCCGCCTCAAAATTTGAGTGCATTTTGAAAAACAATTAAAAAGTTTCTGATTCCTTATCATACATATACGTATTTGTACTCAAAATGTAGCTGAGATTCCGGCGATCATTCTTGCTTATATATGTTAAATCAAAGAATGCATGTAGTCGGGATATATGAAGCAAAATACGCAAAACTTATGCTTGAGGCATCACTTTTTTTCGCTACTGTATTTTACCACCTTACTGATTCACATGGAAATAAGTCATAATTATTGACTGGAAAACAAGCTGTTATATTTTTAAGTGTTTACTAATAAAACTTACGCATAGCAGTGGCTTTAGCTCAAACTTTTGATTAGAAGAATGCTTCCCAAAGCTCATTTCAGCTACAATAAAATATTTTACATATTTTCTGTAAATATTTCATTTACTAAAAATATATGGTAACACTATAGTGGCCCTATGACGGCCCTATTGACTTTTAGGGGGGCCACATTTTTTCGCCTTGGTCCCCCCTGTCGATTTTTTTGCAAGTTTTTTTCGTTAACGGCAAAAATTTCGTCAAAGAAAATTTTTCTTTGCGTCACTTACCATGTAAATCTGATGTTGCGATATGAATGTTTATTTTAGTTTTTTTCGTTGCAATTTTAGGTATCGTCTTTAGGTAACGATTTTAGGTATCGTTTTAGGTATCCTCAGGTATGGTCGGCGTGAAGCTTGTTGATTTTGTGGTTCGGCCCAATGTAGCGTCTCTTCGTTTCAAGGAGGTATTCACATACAACACGGAGCAGGTATATTTTTAAACTTCGAAACACATTAAAAATTAAAAAAAAATCGACTGGGGTGACCAAGGCAAAAAAATGTGAACCGCCTCCACTCCCAAATCAATAGGGCCACACTATAAAATTCCGCCCCCCTTCGGGGTCGCAGGGGGCCTGGGGGCTTGCAGTTGAGATGCGCACCGCCACATACCTTTGACACAAATCACTCTAAAGTGACTCTGGATGCACGAAAAAACGTGCATAAATTTGTGACGCTGTGTGATTAGTGGCGCCTTTTATTCCCCTTTTCCCCCCTATAGCTGGGAGGGGGGTGGTAGTGTAAAAGGGTGGTGGAATTCTATAGTATAGCCAAATATATACATAGTAACACCGTAAATTACGAATTTACTCACATTCTGGAAGTATTATTTAAAAAATAAAAATCTTAGCTACAAATAGCAAGCTAAAAGAAATCCTAGCTGTTTGCTTCCATTTTGTGAGTGTGGACACATCACTGCTCTATCAAACCAACCAGACAAAAATTGATTTTCATCGAGAGAAAGAGAGGCGTGCGTATTTTACAGCAAATAATATCTCCATTCACATAGCTTTTGAAAGATAGTCTTATCATACTTGTTTATTGAAACTTTTAGTTTATTGCAGGGTTGTCAAAACACGTTAAAAAAGTTAAAATCTCTATAAAATTTCTTGGCGTTTTGTGAAATGGCAAATCTATTCAACTTTTTTAAAATCTCTATAAAACTTCTATAAAATTTTTATAGAAGTTTTATAGAGATTTTATAGAACTACTATTGAAATTAAGACTTCGCTTTTTTATCAAGTTGACAGACCGGTTTAGGCTATATCATACCAGAAATGCATTCCAGCGCTTCAGATGACCAGTTCAGTGTGGACTCGCATGGGAGAAGAGAGACAGACGTTCAAAAGTTGTTTACAGCTGCTGTTTGTTCACAATCATTTTCTGTTTACAGGTTGTTTTCAATTCGCAACTGCATACCACAGCAAGATGGTTGAAAAGCAAACTATTCGGCTATAGATTTGATCTTCTTTTGGAAGGCGAACAAATGACTTCTTTCGTCGTGTGCAATATTGACGAATGTCGCAATGTTTTTAACAAATCAGGGACTAAGACGTTGAAGTGAACTTTCGTGCTTCGTCTAAAAACTAATCATAGGATTTTTAAGAGATCACATCAAGCAACATGAAGGAGGTGTGATGAAAGAGACCCAAAGCAGTATGGAGCAATTTCTCATAAAATTCGTTGTGCGTTCTGGCCAGCCGATAAATGTAGTCGAGGATAAAACCTTTGTGTCTTTTATGGAAACTGTTCGCGTAAGTGATTATCATTTGCTGTTGTGTAAATTGCTATAATTTTGCAGAATCGATGCATACAATGATGGGTGCAACAAAGAGGCCAGAGACATTCTTCCTTCTAGAAATACTTTGAGCAAAAGGATTGATGGAGCACTAAACTTGGCTAAAGACGAAATTAAACAGAGAATTTCATGCTTGAACCTGAACGGGGGAGGAATAACTCTGGATTTCGCAAAGAAGCAAGTAGATTTTATTGCAGTTACCGCTCATTATATAGATGTCAACTGGTATAAATGTTTTTATCTTATGCCTTATGACTTGCTTTTTACAGGGTACAGCACAGCTTCGTTCTAGTCTTCTCGCCTCTACCTGCTGGAATCAAAAAAACAAGTTCAACAGTTCGCAAGCTCTTGGAAGACGAATGCGCAATAATTGGAATAAATCAAAATGCTTTGAACAGACTCTTCATTACTACAGACGAAGGATCAAATGTAGATGCCCTTGGAGGCGAAAATCATCAGCCCTGTGTATGCCATGTTGGCTCTACTATCGCCAAGAGAACTACATCCCTCTACAAAGATTCAAACTTGCCTGAAGATATCAAAGATGTGTGTGCAGAAGTTGACTCTACTCTCAGATGTGTCGAAAATCTCGTCAATAAACTCCGGTATTTTGAATTCTTTTTTTGTGTAAACAAGCACGTTTTTGAAAATTTTAGACAGAATGAGTCGATTCGAACGGCTGCAAGCAAAGCGTTGAAGAGCCCGACAGAGACAAGATGGCTCAGCAAATATCGTATGGTGAAAGCACTGCTGAAGCACCGAGGTCTGTTGCAAAGCGCTATCGAAAGATTCGCTCCGAATTCAGCCTCAGCGTTAACATTGCTAGAATTTACAACAATAAAATGTCTTCGTGAATATGTTGATATATTGATGCCTGTGAAAGAAATGGTTTTGGAAATGCAGGTAACAAATGCTTAAAATTTATTTTGATAAATTCTGATGTTTCAGATTGAGAATGAGCCAAACTCAAGCAGAATTCTAGAGCACATTGCTACCATTTGGATACATTTGCAAAATAAATGCCAAATATCTGACGGGAATTCTCTCTATGGTGTGTCTATGGCAATGGCAGCACTTGAGTGTTTTGATCGAAAAATTGGTGAGGTTATTGTGCAAATGACTTTACTGACCTACTTTTTAGGTGATCTGTCGCAGGATTGGCTGTCTTGTAATTCAGGCAAGATGAATAAAAAACTAGTCGTGTGCGCTGCCTTTCTAGACCCTTTTGTTCATTCGCAATTGAAAAATATCTGTAGCCTGATCCCTGGACTTGATTATAATAAGGTAATTGTATTAAAAAAACGAACGCTGAAGACTGTTTACTGACTAATGTTTTAGATGAGAGCGATTGTTTATGACGAAGCTCGCGCGCTTGTTTCTGAAGAGGCAGTTGGAATATCGCCAGCAAAGCGACGTCCAAGGTTTTTATCAGCTCAGCCATCTGCCTTAGAAGATCAACTAAGTACTTATTCTTCAATGAAGGTGGACCCAGGTGAAGAATCTCTCACATTTTGGCGAAACAATGAAAAGGTATAAATTTCGAAAATTTTAATGTATTTTTGTGTGGTCACATTTTTTTCATTTTCTAGTATTTATCTGCCGTCGTTCCATTGGCAAAGCTTTCGCTTGCCGGACAAGGATCAAGTTCACCGAGTGAAAAAGCTTTCAAGGAATTACGTGGACAGGCGGTCGCTATTGATATGACTATTTTTTTTATTTTCATGTCTTTCCATCTTTTCCGATCTCTAAGTTTTTGCCTCAAAATAGATGCCATTTACCTGAAAAGAGCGTCTTATACGTAATCGAAAGGTATCGTCAAATCTCTAACAATTTAATTCCATGAAAGTGATAAAATCTATTTAATATGGTTTTACGGTATATACTGGCTGAAACAAAACAAAAGGTGCTCAGAAGAAGTCAGAAAACCTGCTTAAAACCCTAGAAATCATGACTAGAAACCTTATTAGGCAGAAACCTGATAAGGTGGTACGAAAAACTTTTATACAAAAAAGACTTGTTTAGGGCTTTGATATTGTTGTAATTGTGATTCCGTGTGTGTCATACATCATTCAAGACAAACTATAGTCAAACTATTGGTCAGAAGTCAAGACCAGAATTTCAATAATAGTTCTATAAAATCTCTATAAAACTACTATAAAAATTTTATAGAAGTTTTATAGAGATTTTATAGAAGTTGAATAGAAGTTCAATTTCATAATTCTCGTTTGAATTTTATAGAGATTTTCACTTTTTAACATGTTTTGACAACCCTGGTTTATTGTCCCATTAATTGGAATAAATTTGGCAACAATTATGTAGTAATTCAAGATTTTTTTATAAAAACATTGTCTTACATAGGTATTAGGATATTAAAAAATAAACCAACCACTTAAAGGAGACTTTAAGTTAGTAGACATTTCTAAACTCTGTAAATACAATAATCAAGCCGTTATCATTTTCTTTCAAATATTTGTATAAACTTACTTTGATTATACTTTAAAAGTCAACCTTCGCCTTAAATTGTCATTTTGAGAAGTTGACAAGAACATTCATCAATTTAAAGTTTAATTAAGTATCAAACCTTGTAATAACATCTTAACACGAAATAGTCCACCTTGAGCGAATTTTATCAAAAAAATCGAATTTTTTTATAGTAAATTGGTTGGTTCGTACTTGGCTAAAGTTAGAATTAAATTGCAAAACATGTTCTACTATGCCAGTGAATCAGAAAAAGGCGGAATAGAGAGAATATTTGATCCCACTTTCTTTGGATCTTTAGGGGATACCCTAACGGAGAGGCCATCAAAGCGCAGGGTGGGAAGTTTGAGAAATTCTAAGATATCAACTGCGTCATAACGCAACACTATATACTTCCTTGTTTAACTATAGCTATAACTATTAACTATAGCGTACGATTATGTCATTATATTCAAAAATGTTTCCTAACAAAAATTAATAAAAATTGATAAAGTTAAGCCTTGAATGATTTTAGATTTCTAACAGTATTTACTATTACATGATGTGTGGCCATGAAACGCAAAAATCAAAAGTGTTTCAGAGATATGTAAATCTAGCAAAAAGACTGTCATTAAAACACTAATCTTTTCCGATGGTTTGTGTGTGTGGCCATACAGTCAGAAAAAGCCCTAACCAAAAGTCGTCTGGACCTATATTCTAATAGGGCAACCATGTCCTATAAAAGAGTTCTCAAATGGTGTTATCTTCACCTCATTTCCAACTTTAGAAATGAGCTTCATCCTTTTCTCCGCCCTTCTCTTTGTTTTAGTAAGTTTCCAAGCAGCTGAAGCCAACAGTCAGCCTGTTGTCAAGTTAGATGTGTATCAAGCTCACGGCTTTGTCTATCAATATCAAGAAAATGGCCAAAACTTGTCCAGCAATGTCTATCTTGCCTTGCCCTATGCCAGACCTCCACTTGGACAACTCAGACTAGAACGACCTGTGCCTCTGCCCTCAAATCCTACTAGAATTGTCAACAACACTGATCTGCCTCCAGGATGTGCAACAAGAAGATATGGCTGAACTAGACCCTCCAAATGGCAGGATCACCTATCCCACCTCTGAAGACTGTCTCATGTTGAATATATTCACACCTTCTACTCCACCACCCAAAGGCAAGCCTTACCCAGTTTTGTTGTGGATCCATGGGGGTGGGTTTGTATATGGCATGAACAGATTCTATGGATGGCCTCAATCTGCCCGTCACTTTAATTCTCGCGGCATTGTGGTAGTGCACATCCAATATCGCCTGAATTTCTATGGCTTTTTTTGCTTTTGGCACTAAAAAAGAAGACAATGCTAACCTTGGCTTGTTTGACCAAACAGCTTCTCTTGCCTTTGTCAACAAATACATCAGCCAGTTTGGTGGAGACCCCAAACAGGTGACAGTAATGGGCAACAGTGCAGGGGGTGCATCTACACATTCTCTTAGTCTGTCCCCTTACTCTCGCCACTTCGTCAAACAGACCATCCAATCAAGCGGTGGTCTTTACAGCCCTTTGGAGCAACACTGTTAAGACCCTTGAAAGCTCTAAGAATTTGTCCAAATCCTTGGGTTGTGACTTGGCTACTCGTGAGCTAACTAAGAACTGCTTGAAAAATGTGACGGTGAAACAAGTGCACGATGTGCTAAAAGGATGGGTAAGCTGTTTTAATAGTTTAGAAAAATCGATTTTATGTTTAAGGGAAGGATGCGCAATTCCATGGATCTGATCTACTGGGGACCAATTCGTGACGATGACTTCTATGATGGCAAAAGCTTGGCTCAACTTAACAAAGAGACAAATGTCCGAAAAACTTTATACGGGTGCACCAAGGGAGACGGTCTTATCTTTAGTAAGTCGCGTAATAAAATCTTTAGTAATGCTACTAAAGCAATGCAATTTAAGCTTTTGACAGTGGCTCTGTGATTGCCAAAGTGTTCGCCTATGTTATTGGCAGAACTGTAGACCGACAAGCCAACTTTACTGAAGCCGACTTTTTGGACCATGTGAATAACTACTTGGCTAGTGAAGATGCTGCTGGACCTAATGTGGCTGAGATCCGAAAACTGTTGCTGGCTTACTATCTTAGAGGTAGCAGCAATGCCTCCAGTCTACCAGAAAAGTTCTGGTACACTCGTTTTACTGATGTATGCGTTTTAACTAGCAGTATTTCATCCAAATTTCAAACACAATTCAGGCTCAAACTGAAGGGGAGTTCTCTGGCGGTCAAATTTGGGAAATGGTTGAGAAGATGAGTTTAAATTGGCAACAACATGTCTACTTCTTGGACTACATCCATCCTTTCCATCGGCCATTGGTGGGCATTGACATAACTTACGAGCCTCATGCCTACGAATATCAATATTTGATGGATGCCCAGCCCTACTTCCCCTTCAACAAAAATGAAACCAATCCAACAGAATTGAAATTCACAAAGAAACTCGTAGATGCTTTTGCCAGCTTCATCAAGACTGGAAATCCATCTACGAAAGCTGTGCCTTGGCCAGCTGTTGGCAAAGAGAAAGTCAATATCCCATACTTGCGAGTGGGACAGGAGGTGGTGGCTGAAAACACCCATTTCATTGAAATTGCTAAACTTTGGCAGAAGGTCTTTTCTCTCGGCTACGCCAAAGGAATCTTCTATCAGCAATAATTAGGAAATGAACAATATCTATTAGATAAAATGTAATTAAGCATGAACAACTTGCGACTGAGTCTAATAAACACTTACTGTTGAACACAATTACAGTATTACACTTGAACTAAATCATGTCTAAATCATACATACCTGAGACACTTCACTGGTGGTAGAAAAGTCTTTGGTAGACTTTTGAGCATTAAAAAAGCTGTTTTTCTCAAAAGCATGCCATTATTTTAGAAAATATTTTACAATAGTTTTGTTAAGGTGATTGTGCTGAACGAGGATACTAAATTTGCTTTTGGACATGAAATTTTTCTGGCTTCTTGCTTTTGAGAAACAGCTTTACAAAATGATTGCCTGTCTGCAATTTAATTAAAGGAGTTGTTAATCTTCAGTTGATGAACTTTTAGCAAAAGGGTATGAATGTGCAAGTAGTGCCTAGTGTAACCAAAGTTCCCGGACAACTTTTGAGCTCAATTTTATAAAGAAAACTTCATCATAAAAATTATTGAAATAATAGGTTTTATAGCACTGTCTCTTTTCTTTCAAATAGTATACAGTCGACTCTCGATTTAACATACGGTCGATTTGACATACACTCCCGATTTAACATACGGCTGAGGGCGATTTAGTTGGCTTGAATCAAATTAAGGTAAACAGACTCTCGATTTAACATACCCTTCGATTTAACATACGGCTGGGCTTGGTCCCGAAAAAGAAATCTACACTAGATTTAACATACTGTCAATGAAATGAGAAACAAATAAATGATATTTTTGAATTGCCACGTTGCCACTGTCATTGCTTATTTTGTTTGTTTTCTGTACTGTTGACTCACGATTGTAGTTCTAATTTATTTTTGTTCAGACTAACCATCAAGAAGCGCCGGGTCATATTTTGAGGAAAAGAGGAAGATCATCGAGGCTTCAGAAGAGGCAAGAGCATGGGTAGTGGGCAAACAATTCAATCTTCCAAAAGCGACAGTACAAACAATTCTCAGAGACAAAGCAGCCATCCTAGTGCAATCGATGAAGGTGGCGATGCAAAGCGTTCTCATCTGAACCCAGCGAAGAGCGAAGATTTAGAAGAGGCAGTTCTGCGCTGCGTGAAATAAGTCAGAAGTCAAAACGAGGCAGTGACAGGTCCTTTGGTCATGGTAAGATCTTTCAATTTTTGTTCAAATTTCGCCAATTTTATTTTGTTTCGTCTACCAGCATCCTTGTTTCGTTTCGTCTACCAACATCCTTGTTTTGTTTCGTCTACCAACATCTGATGAATTGTTTTTGAAAATGTTTTGCTGTTAGAAAATTTAATAAACCTCGATTTAACATACGGCATGTGAAATTAAGGAAAACAGACTCTCGTCTTAACATACCCCGATTTAACACACCTCTCGATTTAACATACGACTTCACTAGGTCCCCAGCCCGTATGTTGAATCGAGAGTCGATTATAGAACTTAACTTGATTATTTCAGAACAATATAATTTGGCTCCAAACACTTGTGAAGTCCTTTGTGAGAAGTTGACGAGCATTTTCATCACTTTAGTCAAGTTTAGCGTTCACTAGTCAAAAATTTTCACTTAGGGCTTAGGCTTAGCTTTTCAGCAACATCTTAGCGCTATGTTAGCAGCAATTCAAAAGCTACAAACCATACAGAATAGTTTTTAAAAATCTGAATGTTGAGATACGGCCTTTTGACAAAATTTAATTTATTTAAAAATGAGCGAAAACTAAATTTTCATAACTTTTTCGGATTTCGGTTATCTTTTTAAAGAAATTAATTTTTTTTTTCAAAAGCCGTATCTCAACACTAGATTTTCAAAAATTGTATATTTTTTGTAGCTTTGAATTGTGCTACAACATAATGCTAAGATGTTGCTGAAGTGCCCAAGCCCTGAGTAAAATTTTTGACTAATTAAATGAAGAAAATACTTGTCAACTTCTCAAATGACCTCACAAGTGTTTGGAGCCAAAAGACTTGAAATAATCAATTTATTTTCACTGATTTTCACACTTATTTTCAAAAAGGTGTTCGTTAAAATGTGAGGCGGGTCTTTTCAGCAAACTATTATGATTTTCTGTAAAACGATTTGTGAAATGGAATCCTTGCGATGTTTGACTAGACCAGCCAAAGATAACTGGCCAAAGACTTCAAAAATCGGGCTAAAACGTGTCAAACCCTAGGCGGAAACGAACTTTTTGGGGATTTGTTATCGAGAGTCACTGTACGGATATACCATTTAAAAGGAGAGATGTAGGCTACTGAAACCATATGTATGAAAAAAACTTTAATTAAATAAATGCTCAAAAGTCTACCAAAGACTTTTCTACCACCAGTGAAGTGTCTCAGGTATGTATGATTTAGACATGATTTAGTTCAAGTGTAATACTGTAATTGTGTTCAACAGTAAGTGTTTATTAGACTCAGTCGCAAGTTGTTCATGCTTAATTACATTTTATCTAATAGATATTGTTCATTTCTAATTATTGCTGATAGAAGATTCCTTTGGCGTAGCCGAGAGAAAAGACCTTCTGCCAAAGTTTAGCAATTTCAATGAAATGGGTGTTTTCAGCCACCACCTCCTGTCCCACTCGCAAGTATGGGATATTGACTTTCTTTTTGCCAACAGCTGGCCAAGGGACAGCTTTCTGTAGATGGATTTCAGTCTTGATGAAGCTGGCAAAAGCATCTACGAGTTTCTTTGTGAATTTCACCCTGTTGGATTGGTTTCATTTTTGTTGAAGGGGAAGTAGGGCTGGGCATCCATCAAATATTGATATTCGTAGGCATGAGGCTCGTAAGTTATGTCAATGCCCACCAATGGCCGATGGAAAGGATGGATGTAGTCCAAGAAGTAGACATGTTGTTGCCAATTTAAACTCATCTTCTCAACCATTTCCCAAATTTGACCGCCAGAGAACTCCCTTCAGTTTGAGCCTGAATTGTGTTTGAAATTTGGATGAAATACTGCTAGTTAAAACGCATACATCAGTAAAACGAGTGTACCAGAACTTTTCTGGTAGACTGGAGGCATTGCTACCTCTAAGATAGTAAGCCAGCAACAGTTTTCGGATCTCAGCCACATTAGGTCCAGCAGCATCTTCACTAGCCAAGTAGTTATTCACATGGTCCAAAAGTCGGCTTCAGTAAAGTTGGCTTGTCGGTCTACAGTTCTGCCAATAACATAGGCGAACACTTTGGCAATCACAGAGCCACTGTCAAAAGCTTAAATTGCATTGCTTTAGTAGCATTACTAAAGATTTTATTACGCGACTTACTAAAGATAAGACCGTCTCCCTTGGTGCACCCGTATAAAGTTTTTCGGACATTTGTCTCTTTGTTAAGTTGAGCCAAGCTTTTGCCATCATAGAAGTCATCGTCACGAATTGGTCCCCAGTAGATCAGATCCATGGAATTGCGCATCCTTCCCTTAAACATAAAATCGATTTTTCTAAACTATTAAAACAGCTTACCCATCCTTTTAGCACATCGTGCACTTGTTTCACTGTCACATTTTTCAAGCAGTTCTTAGTTAGCTCACGAGTAGCCAAGTCACAACCCAAGGATTTGGACAAATTCTTAGAGCTTTCAAGGGTCTTAACAGTGTTGCTCCAAGGCTGTAAAGACCACCGCTTGATTGGATGGTCTGTTTGACGAAGTGGCGAGAGTAAGGGACAGACTAAGAGAATGTGTAGATGCACCCCTGCACTGTTGCTCATTACTGTCACCTGTTTGGGGTCTCCACCAAACTGGCTGATGTATTTGTTGACAAAGGCAAGAGAAGCTGTTTGGTCAAACAAGCCAAGGTTAGCATTGTCTTCTTTTTAGTGCCAAAAGCAAAAAGCCATAGAAATTCAGGCGATATTGATGTGCACTACCACAATGCCGCGAGAATTAAAGTGACGGGCAGATTGAGGCCATCCATAGAATCTGTTCATATATACAAACCCACCCCCATGGATCCACAACAAAACTGGGTAAGGCTTGCCTTTGGGTGGTGGAGTAGAAGGTGTGAATATATTCAACATGAGACAGTCTTCAGAGGTGGGATAGGTGATCCTGCCATTTGGAGGGTCTAGTTCAGCCATATCTTCTTGTTGCACACATCCTGGAGGCAGATCAGTGTTGTTGACAATTCTAGTAGGATTTGAGGGCAGAGGCACAGGTCGTTCTAGTCTGAGTTGTCCAAGTGGAGGTCTGGCATAGGGCAAGGCAAGATAGACATTGCTGGACAAGTTTTGGCCATTTTCTTGATATTGATAGACAAAGCCGTGAGCTTGATACACATCTAACTTGACAACAGGCTGACTGTTGGCTTCAGCTGCTTGGAAACTTACTAAAACAAAGAGAAGGGCGGAGAAAAGGATGAAGCTATTTCTAAAGTTGGAAATGAGGTGAAGATAACACCATTTGAGAACTCTTTATAGGACATGGTTGCCCTATTAGAATATAGGTCCAGACGACTTTGGTTAGGCTTTTTTCTGACTGTATGGCACACACACAAACCATCGAAAAAGATTAGTGTTTTAATGACAGTCTTTTTGCTAGATTTACATATCTCTGAAACACTTTTGATTTTTTTTTGTTTCATGGCCACACATCATGTAATAGTAAATACTGTTAGAAATCTAAAATCATTCAAGGCTTAACTTTATCAATTTTTATTAATTTTTGTTAGGAAACATTTTTGAATATAATGACATAATCGTACGCTATAGTTAATAGTTATAGCTATAGTTAAACAAGGAAGTATATAGTGTTGCGTTATGACGCAGTTGATATCTTAGAATTTCTCAAACTTCCCACCCTGCGCTTTGATGGCCTCTCCGTTAGGTATTCCCTAAGAAAGTGGGATCAAATATTCTCTCTATTCCGCCTTTTTCTGATTCACTGGCATTGTAGAACATGTTTTGCAATTTAATTCTAACTTTAGCCAAGTACGAACCAACCAATTTACTATAAAAAAATTCGATTTTTTTGATAAAATTCGCTCAAGGTGGACTATTTCGTGTTAAGATGTTATTACAAGGTTTGATACTTAATTAAACTTTAAATTGATGAATGTTCTTGTCAACTTCTCAAAATGACAATTTAAGGCGAAGGTTGACTTTTAAAGTATAATCAAAGTAAGTTTATACAAATATTTGAAAGAAAATGATAACGGCTTGATTATTGTATTTACAGAGTTTAGAATGTCTACTAACTTAAAGTCTCCTTTATGGTTGGTTTATTTTTTTAATATCCTAATACCTATGTAAGACAATGTTTTTATAAAAATCTTGAATTACTACATAATTGTTGCCGAATTTATTCCAATTAATGGGACAATAAACTAAAAGTTTCAATAAACAAGTATGATAAGACTATCTCAAAGACTGTCTCAAAGACTTTTTCAAATGCTATGTGAATGGAGATATTATTTGCTGTAAAATAAAGAGCTACAAACTTTGGCTGACAAAACAACTTTCGAATGTGAGTATGATGAAACGTTTTTTGTAAAAAACAAAAAAGGCTAAAATCCTAGTTCTTCTAACTTTTCGGATTTAGTCATTTTCAAAGCGTTTGATTTTTTTTACAAAGTACTTTCGCAGGTTATACAGGGTGTCTCAAAAGTATTTGGTACTTTTTGAAAATTTTGTCAAGGGCTTCGGCTTACCGTTGAAACCCACGGCGGCGTTCTCGCCCTAGTGAGAGTCAACCTTGATGAAGTCGGGGAAGTGCTTTTCAATCCAGGTCTGAGTTTCCAGAGCTTTATGCGAAGGTGCTGCATCTTGTTGAAAGGTCCACTCGCCGTCCACATTCTCTTCAGCCCACG